>JACXGM010015519.1:0-21221 GCA_016801145.1 Umbra pygmaea | reverse complement strand
ATGTGTTTACAATATAACAATCGCAGTGTTTTTAAAACCCATAATTTATTTTCATTTTAATTGTGCTGTTCTATTAATATTCAATAAGAAATTCTTACATATGAAATTGTGAAATTAATAGTTATGGATTTTGGGATCAGAGAAGACAACATTGTTTTTATATGTATATATTTTATTGTGCAAAGAATGAATGTTGAGTGAAACAGGGAGCCAGTGAAGGGATTTCAGGATGGGGGTGATGTGATCATGCTTGCGCACCCTCATCAGGATCTTGGCAGCACTGTTCTGGATGTATTGAAGTCTCTGGATGTTCTTGCCAGAGATCCCGATGAGGAGTGCATTACAGTAGTCCAGCCTGGCACAAAGGCGTGGACGAGCTTCTCTGCATCTGCCAGGGTTACGTAACGTAATTACTCCACAAGTAACGTAATTACTCCACATCGTCACTAAGGAAGCGCAGTCGAAAAGAGAAAATAACCAACCTTTACAGCAGGTGGCGATATGTGCTCATAGCACCAGTCCGCCATTAGGTCGAAGAAGAAGAAGAACGTCATAACGACAGCTCCAACCAATGTGGTTCAAACCATGGATCTGCGACACAGGTACCATGGTTTCGGGACAAAGTAGTGACTAGCTAGTTGATTTCTTTAAAGATGCATCGTACTATGGTGGTTAAACCACCGAGTTGCATCGTTGTACGGGAAACGCACCCCTGGCTTATTAATTTTCTTTATTAGTTTACTAAAATAAAAAGTTAAGTTATATGGAATAAAAAGTTAACACTACTATTCTCTGTATTTAATTCATTCACATTTTTAGTACCATTCAAGTAAAATCATTTTTCGAATACCCATAGTGCCTACTTGTCACATTTCATAACCATAAATGGAATTGACCTAAAAAAACAAACTACTGTTTTTGTAAAATTCATTAAACAACCCATTAATAAAACAGCAAAACATCCTGTAGTTCTTAAAAATTATTGATATTAAATTGATTATTTTCTTCATGAACTGTGCTTTACAACAGAGTACACCATAAAATACAAACAAAATAAAAAAGCAGTAGTGTTTTAGAGTATTTAAGAACAGTCATATTTGCTGAGCTGGGCTGCACGCTGGTGCGGCTCTGGTTTAGAGATGACACTGACAAGTTGATCCTTGCTGTACATAATGCAGTCTCGCCTAGCAGGACACTTGAGTATGTTTTTCCCACCAATTTGCAGGGTTGTACTAGGGAGTTTTCCATTAATGGAAAACTCTGGCGCAAAATGAACCTAGGGTTTAATAACACATTGCTACCGAGTCGACCATTCTCTGGGATATGTTTTCATGCTAATTGAATGTGCCCAGTTTTAGTGCGAATTGATATTACCTTAACGTTAGTTGTGAGGGCACTTTTGTATCAAAAATAAACCACTATTATAGACCACTAACAAGGCTCAAAAAAGCACCACAATTCCATGGTAGCATAATGAGAGTCCCTACATGCTAACCGAAGCATTGAGAACTTTGTAAGTGTACAGACAGTTTATTAGAAATATAGTTTAAAAGAAATCAGGCGTACCATTCGTGTCTACAAGGCAGCCGCCATCTTCGGAAACAGACTCAGTCACACCACAAACTCTGCTACATGAGCTGAACTGTAAGCAATTTGTGTTTTCGCATTGCCAGCTGTAAGTCTTGCTCATTGATCTGCATGAATGACCGCAAAACCTCTTGCAATTGACAATTCCAAGTCACAATTCAGCTCACGTAGCACAGAGTTTGTGGTTTAACTGATCGAGTCTGTTTCTGAAGATGGCGGCTGCCTTGTAGACACAAACAGTAATGTCTTTTGAACTATATTTCAAATAAACTGTTGTATACTTACAAAGTTCTCAATGCTTCGGTTAGCATGTAGGGACTCTCATTATTTTGAGCCGTGTTAATAGTTTATAATAGTAAATTATTTTTACTACAAAAGTGCCATCACAACTTGCAATATAAGTTAGCTAAAACTAGGCACATTCGATTAGCATGAAAACATCCCATAGAATGATCGACTCGGTAGCAACGTGTTATTAACCTCTAGGTTCATTTTGTGCCAGAGTTGTCCTTGAATTCATGGGTGTGTTTTCGGTGTAACATGCAATAAACCAATCAAAGTGTCATCTCCCATTCCCTTTAAGAGCCAGTCACGTTTGTACCTTGGCACATTGCTATTATGATGGCAGATTTGCAACGTAATCTTTTTATTTTTTAAATTTTACATGTTTGATAGAAGTGATGGGAGGGGGAGAGAGGTTAGGAGGGGGAGAGTGATGGTTTTGTACCCCTTGATAGAGCCTACATCCACTGGTGTGACAGCCATTTCCACAAGTGTGATGCTGATTTCATGTCACACTATAGGACAATGCTGTCACACCAGTGGAAGTTTTCAATCTCAAGGCCAGTTTGCGGCCTAGCTATATGAGAGACAGTCTTCAATCCTGACTAACAGTTTTAAGGTTTACATTTTTTAAAATAATCAATATAAATTGATTAATATTCTCAGATCAATACATAATTATGTCACACCAATGCACTGCATAATGGATCCCATTTCCAACAGTGCACGGAAATAGCAATATTATGAAAATATTTGAGACAGATCTCACCTTGTGTGCAGTCCATGTGCTCCAGTGAGGTATACTGTACTTTCTGGACGAAGAAGGGCCCCTCTCAGTAATAAGGTGCCAAAATGAATGCCCGTTTTATATCTACAAAATGGTGTCACACCAGGTGGACACCAGTTTTGCGGACAAAATGTAATGTGTCATAATTATTCTAAATAAGGACCTTAAGACTTATAACCTTTAATTTCATTAGGTTAACACTACTATAATATCTATTCAAGTATTTTAATGTAGTTAGAATTATTTTTAATTATTTACAGTAGTTTTAAGATAACCAACGCTACTCCGGGCAGTCACGCCAGTGGACTAATATCACGTTTAAAACAAAATATTTACATATTTGAATTATAATGCTAATTATTTACAGGTGTTTTAGTTCTGGAAGATTAAACTGTATATAAAAACAGATATTTTCATGAAATATTATACATTTTTATTTATATTTGTCTCCATGGACACACAAATGGAGCGTCACATCAACCACCTCACTAAAGATGGTTGAGAGGCGGAGCTGATGTGGTGTGCCAACTAAAAAGGCTTCTGTTTTTGAACTGTTCAGCTGAAGGAAATTATGCTTCATCCATGCCTCTATCTCCTCCAGGCAGGTGGTCAGTGTGGATGTTGGCAGGGGAGCAGAAGAAGTGGGGGATGTCCTGAGGTAAAGCTGTGTGTCATCAGCATAACAATGGAACAATATCCCATGCCTGCTAATGACTTTGCCAAGGGAAAGCATGTAGATGGAGAAGAGGGTGGGGCCCAGCACAGAGCCCTGAGGGACACCGCAGGTGACATTGTGGGTGTGCGATTTGGATTTGCCAAGGGCGACATGCTCAGTTCTTCCGGTCAGGTAGGAGGTAAACCAGTTTAGAGCATTTCCTGAGAGTCCAATGGTGTATTGCAGGCGGTGGAGAAGGATGTTGTGGTCTACTGTATCAAAAGCAGCTGATAGGTCAAGGAGGATGACTAGAGATGGGGAACCAGTATCTGCTGCCATCAGAAGGTCGTTGGTGACCCTGATCAATGCTGTTTCTGTGCTATGGCCAGGGCGGAAACCAGACTGAAACTTTTCAAACATGTTATTGTGTTTCAGGTGTTTATGAAGTTGTGCTGCAACTGTTTTTTCCAGAACCTTTGATAGAAATGGAAGATTGGAAATTGGCTTGTAGTTGGAGAGAACTTCTGGATCCACAGTAGGTTTTTTGAGTATAGGTCTGATGACAGCAGTTTTTAATGCAGATGGGATATGGCTGACCATGAGGGAGTGGTTTATGATCTTGCTAATGAGTGGAGAGATGGCAGAGATGTTGGGCTTCAGTAGGGCTGAAGGGAAGGGGTCCAGGGCACAAGTGGATAGCTTCATTTTTCTGATTACATCCTCCACTTCTTCCTGTGTGACATCAATGAAAGAGCAGAGGGGCTGGCCAATTTCAAACGGGTCAGCTGTTGGGAGTGGCAGGACAGCACTGACGAAAAAGTTTGAGCGGATGTTGTTAACTTTTTGTTTGAAGGAAGCCATGGGCATGTTGCTCCTCTCATCTGTGGACTCAGAGTGGGAGAGTGAAGGGGGTTTGAGAAGGTGGTTTATTGTTGAAAAAAGTTGTTTGGAGTTACCGGGGCTGTTATTGATAGTGGTGGAATAAAACTTGGACCGTGTATCCCTCAGAGCCTCTGCATACGCCCTCCTGTGTTCCCTGTATGCCTGTCTGTGAACATTCAGTCCAGAGGCCTTGAGCTGCCGCTCAAAGATACGGCCAGACGCCTTCATCTTTCGTAGCTCACAGGTGTACCAGGGTGCTGAGCGTGTGAATGAGACTGACCTGGATGTTAAGGGGGCATGGAGGTCCAGGAGAATGTTCAGGGACTGGTTATAAAAATCCACGGAGTCATCAACAGCAAGGACAGTAGAGCCGGAGGAGAGGAGTTGAAGGTCCAGGGCCAGGGCATCCACATTGATGATTTTCAGCTTTCTGAAATGAATCTGTCTTTTTGGTTTGATGAGGAGGGGAGGAAAAGGCAACTCCATTGACACAACCTTGTGATCTGAAACACCAAGATCATAAACCTGTAAATTACTGATGGGGACAGAGTTAGAGATGACCAGATCAAGTGGGTGTCCCTTGGAATGTGTAGGGACATCAAAATGTTGTTGTAAGTTCAGGGAGTCTAGCAACTGAAGGAAATTGGCAGCAGGCTGACATGAGGGAGTGTCAACATGAATATTTATATCTCCCAGATTATAGTATTGGCAGAGGTAGTACAGAGTATTGTGAGAAGCTCAGACATTTCCGGGATAAAAGCAGAGTTCGGTTTTGGTGGCCGGTAGATACGGAGAACAGTCATGGGAAATGGGGGCTTACATTTAAATGCAAGACACTCGCAGGCAGATGTTGCAGGCAGCGTGATGGGGGACAACTCCAGGTCCTGTCGATGAATGACAGCTAGGCCACCACCACGGCCAGTGCTGCAAGCTGCCTCCAAGTAACTGTAGCCGGGGGGACAGGCTTCAGTTAGCTCTCTTCTGACCACAATATATTTTTCCTAAAGCGGCTTTTCCTAAAGTGGGAAACAAAATAAACTGTATTCTATATATTATTTCCTATGGAATGGCACCTATTGTATAATCTCTTCAAAAGTTTCTCTCTTAACTCATCAGATCCAAATTTAAAATATACAGCAGAGAAACCTAGAAAGGATATATAGTTTTTAGACATTGCCCTTTATAAAAACGCAGATATTTTGGAAACTATACCATTCTAACTCAAAGTTGCAGAGGATAACACTTTTACGAGCAGACAGTAATAATCATAGACACCTCATACAGAATGTTCCAGTTGGCCAAATCCTGAGACTTACTACGTAAATGCAGTTACGAATGCTAAAGTGTTTTATTATCCGAAAACCGGGAACGAATACAATATTCATAATTTTATTAATTGTAGCATGGTGTTCAAAAGATAATCATTTAAACTACTGTCACTTCACAGACGCGTGTAAATTAAATAATTATAGAGACCATCAGAATTTGAACCGTAACTAACAAACTATCGGTTGTATGCTTTCACTGAAGACAGAAAGCACAACTTCAGTATCCATTTTCTACTAGAAATTCAATTGTTTTATACTTTAGAGACAAAACTTTCTTTATATGCCAGTGTCTGCTGACAAGGAAGATGAATGTTGACCATGATTTTGGCTTGTTCGGGGCGTTCCTTCTACCGTATTCTACAGTACACTCCTGTTCTGTCCGGGGCGTTCCTCCTGCCGTATTCTATAGTAGCTACTGTAGATGGCACCCAGATTGACATAAAAGCCCACCCAAATAGTACAGTAGGCTATATGAATCAAACAGCATTTCAGGTTGGAATACAATGTATTCAGCAGTCAGGGATGGATAATGGCGATGATATGCCCTGGGCACGGATGTCTCAAAGGCCCCCTTTACCAAACCTTTTGACAACGGTGTTGCACCTGTATGCCCCATCATACAGGATTAACAAGTGGCACTAATACATGGGGAGAGACTACACACACACTATTCTGTACTTTCACACCACAAATTGGTTAATTTATATCTCACCAGTATCTATGAACATACTGTTCAACATACCGTATTTTAGCGCATAAAGCGCGTACCCGATTTTGTCGCGCAGCCATGTACATCGTCTTGTGTTTTGTAAAAAATATCAGCATTGCGCGCACCCTTACAAAGCGTGCATCATTTTTGTAGAAAGGTGACAGTAATCTCCCCTGCCCAGACCTCCATTGTGTTACAAATGTTAAACACCCAACACAAATGTTAAACACCCAACCCCCCACGTGCTGATTATATAAAAACTGCTATTGCCGAAGTGGAGTACCAGCATTAATGTTAGTGCGTACACAAAAAACTCAAATTCAAACTGGCCTACACAGTTTAAGTGATTTTTTTGTCTAAATAACCCAGTCTCATTGGCAAAAAAAAACACTAACTAGTGTTGGTATATATTATCAAGCTTGCGTTTTAAAAATCGTACATTGGTATTTATGAAGAGAATTAAGAATGCGCCTATGCAAGTGGGATTAATCAGACGATCCTATTGTAGTGGATTTTTAGATGTTTCACAGGACTGATTATAGCAGCTGTCTAAGGACTAGCAGTCTCTCACACTCTTTTGACGACTGCCTGAGTGAGACCCGGAAGGAAGGGGGGGCAAACCCCCTATTATGGGTGAAGGCAACAAGAAGCTGAGAACTCAACATTATACTGTACATCATGATATGTCATTTTGGGGCTTGCTGAATCATCCCATAAAGGGAGTTTTGGTGTACCACTTGCAAGGTTATATGAATTTCTCCACAGAGCGACTAGAAGAGACCAATATATAACTCAGTCCTTTTGTTACAAACTGGATAGCACCGCCAAGGCTACGTATAATCTAATTTTTTATGTACTCCTTTGTTTTCCAATTCCAGCCAGTGAACTGATCTTTATTTCGTATGCAGCAGGAGATCTGTGGGCGTCACCTCTCGGGGGAGATATAAGTCTTTGTTCAAGTGTAATCTGACGAGTTCTCTTTAACAAGGCTCCTGGCCCACGTTCAGTGTGCGCCATAGTAAATGTATTAGAATTAATGTTAAAATAGGCTGAACCGTATAAGACATGCTTAGACTGTATATCATATTTAGGAGTTTAGACAACATGTAATTCTTGGTATTGTATTGTGTAATTCTTTGTCCGGTTAAAGTGTGTACTTCGATGCCCTTTATCTGGAGTTAAATGTTATTCACTTTACTAAGTTCTGTCTCTGAGACATTCTAAATCATTTCCCAGGACATCTCCAGTTGGAGATATTAATGGGAACGTAAGCTATCATGTTGCGGCCTGCTCTTAAGTTTCAGCCCTTATCACGCACACATTCAAGCTGGTAGCTTACGCACCGTGTCTGACTCTCAGGCAACAAATAAGTTTTCCCGGGTCGCTCCAGTATTGCCTTTCCATATCTGTTTACACACACGGATAAATAGTCGATATGGGGTCAGATAGTTAGATAGTATAGATGTTGTTGATATTTCCTATCAATCCTCTATACGCATTTATTAAGCATTTCTTTGTTCTTAACTCAGAATATTGCAACAGGGGAGAAAAGGAAATATATTAATTATTAATGCTTTAACTTCATACGTGCATCTTAATTCTATGCTTTATTCCCCCGCATTACACTATGACCGTTTTATACACACCGTAGGAAATCCCAACCGAAAAATACCACTTGTTCCTAGCATCAGAGTTGGTGCACAGGCTCAACGATTTGCCTATCAACACACCCCTAAATACCTGCGGGAAACATAAGCTACAATGAGGTTCAATGACAGAAGGTGCCATGTAGTGTAACATGATGAGTGCATGATTGTTACTCGCTTCAACAGTAAAAAGTAAAACTTAGCTAAAGATAAAAGTCTATGGCATTGAGAAATATGCTGTTCTTCAAACGAAAATGTTCAACAGTTATTTGAGTGGAATGCGGTTTGATTCATATAGCCTACAGTACTATTCTTCTGGGTGCCATCTACAGTAGCTACTGTAGAATACGGCAGGAGAAATGCCTTGGACAGTTCACGGGTGTACTGTAGAATACGGCAGGAGAAACGCCTCGGACAGTTCATGGGTGTACTGTAGAATACGGCAGGAGGAACGCCCCGGAACGAGCCTCAATCATGGCCAACACTCATCTTTCTTGACAGCAGCAACAGGCATATAAAGAAAGTTTAGTCTCTAAAGTTTATACCAATTGAACTTCTAGTGGAAAATGGATACTGCAGTTGTGCTTTCTGTCTTCAGTGAAAGCATGCAACTGATAGTTTGTTAGTTCCTACGTAACGAATGATCATTGTTCTGTGCATATCCCTACCATACACACTGCTGAGCTGTGTGGTACATTAATTCTTCGCAAATAAAGATGATTATTCACAAAAGTGATACGCTGGAGAAAGTCACTTCAAACAGACATCCTCATCTTACACAAAACTTCTGCAATGCTTATAGTGCAAATGAGAACATAAACATGTGGCAAGGTTTTTCTCTCATTTTATCTAATTAGGGAATGAGACGTAAACTATTGTGTAATACATATTACAAATTCTTGACCTGCAATGTAAATGATGTTGTTTTGAATTTGTAGCTATTCATGATCTGACCATTTTTAGGAAGGCATATATGTAATGTAATTTAAACAAACTCATTATGATTCCGACCCTTTAAGCAATTATGTGCGCAATAGTGTGTTGAAAAAGTATGACACATGCATACACTCGTATTGTATGGTCATACCTAATACTGAACGGTGCCCCTAGCACTAACCCAATGATTTTTTTTTACCATAAAATTGTTTTATTTTATTTTTTACGTCAAAAAGAAGTCTGCTGAGCCCCTAGCTTTGTTAAATGGTTTAGCCTATAGTTTGATTTGCCTACTGGAGATTTTTTCTGGACACAATAAAAATAAACAATTATAGTTTATCGGGTTGGATGCTAATTAGCCTATTTGATATTTGACATTATGGTGATATTTATCTAGACACTAGTTGGTGATTATTTTCGCCAGTGAGACTGGACTATTCAGACATGAAAACACCACTTTAATAACGTATAGGCATGCTTGAATATTGAAATACATGTTGAACCGCAATTAATTTCGTATCCCACTTTAGGAGTAGCTGGTCTATAACAACCGTACAGAACAAAAATAAGGACTGTAGTTACCGTGTGTAAAAAACTTTCTATAAAGCGCGCCTCTGAATATAGCTGCAGTTTGATGCCGTTTGTAAAAACGTGCATATCGTGTGTGGTATATTCGGTACTGTACAACATACTGTGCAACATACTGTGCAACATACTGTGCAACATACTGTGCAACATACTGTGCAACATACTGTACAACATACTGTACAACATACTGTACAACATACTCTAACAAAAAGCTCCAAATTATATCACAGGAGAAAATTACATGAGTAAAAACATTTCTACATTTCGCAGACATTTCATTACATTTCATGAAAAGAAGACACAGTAGCTAAATTTGTCATGGCCCCCTGCTGGCCCAGTGCCCTGGGCAAGTTCCCAGTAGGCCCGTGCTTTAATCCGCCTGTCAGCAGTGTTGCATGGTGCAGCATTCCGGACGTTGTCTATTCAAATACACTGGTATGGCGGTATATAAAAAATTCATATCATGACGATAAATACTGGTATTCGGTGTGAACCGGTATTCCGCCGAGCACTAGTGGGCAGAGTGACTGGGTGGAGTGGGCAGAGTGACTGGGTGGAGTAACTGTGTGGTGTGTTTGGAGTAACTAATTGGAGTGGGTGCAGTAACTGGGTCGAGTGGGATGAGTAGGTGTAGTCAATGGGTGAACTGGGCAGACTAACTGTAGGCTCAGTCAAAATGTTACAATGACTGTGTGCAGAGAACTTCACTTTGAAACAAACAAGTCATGGTGTAAAAACTATTAATGCTATGGTTTAGATAATTACATGTTTAGTGACAGCGGGAAGAGCTGAACATTTTGTACATGTGGACTGAAAACTGTAGGAATTTCAACCATTTAAAAAATGTGTCAAGATTCAGCAGCTAGCAGCTGCTTGCACTAAATCCAGAAAAATCCAGCCACTCTGTGTTGCATGGCCAGCAGTAGGTCACACAATCTTTTTCAGGGCAAACTGCTCTTTTTCAGTACAGTAGCAAAGGGGTAGCAATCTTCACATGGCTCTAATATCAAAACAATAGATATAAAACTTAGATAATTACACCGTAAGTCTCCTATGAACTAGGCTGACATTTCGATACATAACATGTCTATTGAAACCCTAAAACTTTAGGCACAGTCATAGGTTAGAAAACGGGTACAAAATTAAAGTTAGCTAGAATAAAAATTCAATGAATTTATTTTCATTTAACCTTTATTTAACCAGGTAAGTTGACTAAGAACAATTTCTTATTTACAGCAACGACCTGGGAGCAATTAGGGTAAAGTGTCTTGCCCAAGGACACAACGACATTTTGGCTCAGTCGGGAATCGAACTGGCAACCTTCTGACTACAAGTCTGACTCCCTACTCACTGAGCCATCTGAGCCCCGATGTCTATGAAGAATGTGAGTTTGAAACAAATGGTCATAGTGTAAAAACTATTAAAGCTATGGCTTAGAAATTGACATTTGTAGTGACAGCAGGAATAGCTGAACGTGATGATATAGCATGTGTATATGGACTGAAAAATGTAGGAGTGGCGGCAGTTTAGAAATTGTGTCAAGATTTGGCAGTTGCTCACACTAACTGAAAATTCCGACCACAAATATTTCGTAACCAGTTTAACAAAACCTTCCACAAAAAAATAGCAAAGTGATAGGGAACAGGAATGACCCGCACATTTCAGTACCTCATGTGTATGTACTCTAGTGTAAAAACTAGTGTTGCCACTAATGACTAATCTTTCCACTAATTTTTCAATTAGTCAACTAATCGAAATGCCTATTTTTTAATAAATCAAGTGTTTGTTATTTCGTTGTATCCATTTTATTTTTAAATCAAGGGCCAAAACATAAAATTTCACAATATAAATAACGTAAATGTTACCAAATAAAGGAAATTACAAATGTAAACAATAGAAATAATTTAAATGATACCAAATAAATACACAATTGATGTAGAGCCCATTTCTAATATCCTGTCTGGACTTTTACCTTAACCTTCAAATCAGCTTACTTTTGTTAAAAGCTCATTAAGTACACTGTTCAAAAACATTATGTATTAACAATCTAGGCATAAGTGTCTGCATTTCTATTAGGCTATACCATATTAGTCAGAGTCTGGACGAGCCTGCTACGCTTAGCTCTGCCTAATAATGAATTGTGCTGAAAGCAGGCAGGCACGGATATATGCTGCACGTGTTTACACTTGCATGCATGGTGGGGTTTAAAACATTACTGCCAAAGTCTTAGTAGCCTGTTTATCATCCAAAGACAGTCATTGTACTTCTCAAGAAATAATAAACAGTACAAACTAGCTCGCCATTTCATCAATAATTGGCCTTAGGTGTCATAGATGGGCAAACTTCCATTGCGCTAGTAGTACTAGTGTTTATAATTGTGTACACTGGGGAAAAATATAATCTAGGCGATCAATGGCAAAAGTGAATGTAGTGTGCCTCCGGGTTGTAATTAAAAAAATAAATGCATTGGATTCGGTGTCATCCTGCTAGCTTCTACATTACAGCTAATAATGCTAAAAATATAAATTCAGCAGCTGCTGAAAACGGCTACCCAACTCCTCCTGATAAATGCTATATTTTCATTCAAATTATAATGAGTGACATGTTTTTTTTATGCGAGTAAATGTGGTAACACTATTTCAATAGTCTGTAATGAATCTACATATTGACTATCAATAACATGTAAATGAACTGTTGGGAAGGAGATTCTATATAATCATGTTTAAATATAGTTTGAACAGTTTAGAATGGTATTACTAGATGAGAGAGTTGTATTGAGAGTGAGGAGTCACGTGCTGATCTGGCCGGGGTCTGAGCCTGTCGGCCATGATGGTAGGAGACGCTATCGGTTGCCAGGGGCAACGCCTTCAGAACTTCACAGAGGAGCGACTAAACATTCCAGAGCTCTACATTTTTTTTTTTTGCACATTTATTATTTTTGCACATGGCATGGATAAGGCGAAAGAAAAGGGACCTCACAGGAACAAGCTCACACCAAGCGCAAAACAGTGGTATTTGGAGAAGCTCTCAGGCATCCAAAATATCGACCCATACGAGCTCCCTGCAGCGGAATGGCACAGAGACCTGGACGATTTACCTCCATGCACATATATGGACATTGTGAATTATCTTGTTTTTGGTGTAAGTTACTACACAATGCAGGAGTTTAAAAGCCATAAGTCTTTGGAAAGTTACGAGGCTTTGTGCTGTGGCTGGGTGCAGGACTTGGCCATCTACAAGCCTCCAGTTGGTGAAAACAGCATTGTACTGGCAAAGGTTCGTTTCTTCACATTCATTTTAGTGTTGTATTTACATTAAATATTTGAAGTGGTCTGTTAAATGCAAAGTAATTAACTGTGACTGTTTCGTAAACACTAGAAGTGTCTGCTAAATGCAAAGTAATTAACTGCGACTGTTTCGTAAACATTAGATTGTAACGAGATGTTCAATTTACACAAACGTTTCCAAAATGTTTTGATGTAGGCTAAAGCCGTGTATTCTTAGGTATTTAGTATTTAATTTGATTTTAGCCCAATGACACATACTGTACCAGGTTTTTGTGTTGGGTGTTGGGGGCTGCAAAGTGGACAAACCAGTTCTGGGTTGGCTAGGGTACTGTAGTTAAATGTGTGAATATGTAAATGTCCTGGTTAGAATAAAGCCATTAACAGTGTGAATGCAAGGTGTATAAGATTCAGATGAGGCTGTAGACAGATGGTAAACTAAAGTGTAGACTGTAACTTGAAATAAACTCCTATTAACAACACACGTAAACAATCATGTTTTGTCGCCAGAATCCTGCCAACATGGCGGAGAGGGTGTGGATCTCGCGAAATCGAGGGAGGGGCTCTGAACAATGACGACAACTCCTCACTCTCAATAGCTATAGTTGAGGCCTTTTGGAGGATTCTAAGACATAAGACAGACAGGGAGAAGATTCAGGGTCAAGCCAGATAAGACTTTCCTTTAGGATGGGGGTTGTTGGTCACTGACAACAAGTGACTGAGACAAGGAAGCAAGGCCAAGCAAGTGAGTGAGGAGGAAAGAGAGCCCTTACAGTTCTTATATTATAACATCAGCATAAGCAGTAGCTTATGGCTTAGGACTTATAGCTTATAACTTTTATAAGACTGCTTTTAACTATATGATCTATTGTAGGTTAGACTGTAATTCCATCACAGGTCTAATACATGTAGATACCATTCAGACTAATAGAACAGGACATTTTACTGTCAGGACATTAGACAGATAATGGTTACTGAGTTATTCGGGTAACAGCTAGCAAGGAGTTACACTATGTAGTATGGAACATATATGTTCCATACTCAAGGTTAGGAACAGTTGCCTGAACATTAAGAGATAGGAAACCTACGTAGACAGAAGTTAAGGTGGCCGGCACATGTGCTCACATGAGACAGTCACGGGTCTGAGGAGAATCTTCTAGAAGGTGTGCGAACAACAATGCTAAGGCTATATAACCCAGTTCCATATGATCATTAGGGGCATTTTTTCACAACACGTCTTGATTTCCTTGTTATGAGATGACCCTGTTTCCGTAACAAGAAGTACATTCTATTATCAACCACTACCTGACTCCTGAAACCATAATTTCAACAAAGATCTTACCAAGCCTGAAATTACCTTTTAACAGTTTGCGCCCAAAGTTTACACTCAATATTTTCGTTAACTTTGACTATGACTTTCCTGGAGACCAACACATTGTATCTGCTGTTTTGGAGAACGAGTTGGGGGCTGCCAACACTGAAGGAGACGAACTACACCAAATCTGTCTTTGTGAACCTGACGGACATCAGAACAAATTCCGGGTTCTTTACAAGGTAGCTGTCCACCTGACTGAAATTGGGGGAAGGTGCCAGGTGAAAAGGTGAGCCAAATGCATGCCAGTCTTGGCACAATACCAGTAACAATGTTAATGGCAGAAAGTGGCAGTCATTTTAATAGAAATGATGAGGAGAACCCTGTATATATATGTATATAATCTTAAAATGTTAACAGGGGGGATAAGACTGGGGTCATGGGGAATGTGAATTGATTTTAGAATGTGATAAATGCCTGGAAGAAACCACAAATGTAAATATAGATAGTGGGTGGTTTCTTCTATTTTATTATTTTTCATATACTAAGACGTTACACTCTGTCTTACATTGCAATGTCAAATGTTTAAACATATTAGGTGTATGTTAACAACACATTGTATCTGTTTAATTAGAACTGGAGAATAGCAACTCCAAACAACCGGGATTACCTAAAAACCAGCGAGTTAAATAACCTTTAATTCCTAAGGGTAATGATAGACAACACGTGTAGCCCCCCAACGGCACACCTGCTGTCCGCCAACGCGTTGCAAAGCAGGTAGACAGCCGCGCGCTGACAGCTGCCGCTCGCAAAATAATGCCAACAAATACCCAACCCAGCTGCATGTGATAAGGTGCTTGCGTAGAGACGTAACTGACCGGTGTATAGATAGATATATATGCGCATTAAGAACCCTTAGTCGGTTGACAATTGATAAATTAGGAAATAATAGAGAAAATACGTTAGATATAAAGTAAATGCTAATGAGTGAGATCAAATGTTTTAGAAACATCTATGGTCGAACACATGTGGTACCTAAACATAAGGCAAATAAACTGTGGAACCCTGCCAGGCAAAACATTTTGAGAGACGTCTTTACAACTTTTTCCAATCTGCAAGGCCTGGGGGGGGGTGAGACATCAAGGTATGTCGTGCAGGTGCAATAATGCCAAGTACCACAGTAAGCTGTAACTTGTAAATATAAAATGCTATAGGATAAGGCGATGCAGAACAGATTAGATTAATTAGGTAAATGTTATAAAATGCTATATGCTTATCCTATAAAATGCTATAGGATAATGCATTCAAAATGGTAGTTTAGATATGCAGCCTAGAATAAACGTGGAAGGAGGAGTACACGGATACCAGGTGTGGACAGGGAATAATATGATAAAAGTGACAAGAGATCCCTCTGATGCAGCTAGCTAGTAAATAAAATAGTTGAGGTGCACGTAGATAGGTGATTGGATACAATGTAAATATAATGTAAAATAATATGAAAATAAACATAAAAACAGGATTGAGGGAAGTGTAGATAAAGGGTTAAAGCTTGCCCTTTTGTAAAATCTGCAAAAAATAATGTCCAAGACAAGAGAGAGAAGGTAGCAATAGCATGCAAAATACTGGTTAAAACAGATGGACCCAAAAGTAAATGGACAAAACCCAAAAATAGATCGACACTGAAAATTTTCCCTTAGGACATAATTTAATTAAATAATTCGGCATTAATAGGGAAAACTCTGCATAATTTTGCCCCTCCTACAAGACAAGAACAATAATATAGATAAGCAATAAGGAGTACTTATAAACACTGCGGACGTAGTCATAACATCAGCTGGCCACTGGTGTTAAACAAGCACGTACGCCACAAGGTTGTTACACACATGTATTACGCACACACATAAAAATCAGGTTAGGCTTCTCTGGGTTTCTGCCCCAAAGCACACATCAAAATGAACCCACTAATTTGGCCTGCTCACAAACAGTCCATTTAAAGTTGACAACACATAGTGGCCAGCTAGGAAGGACACACATAAAAGAACGCGCACACACACACCATTTTCAAAAATTCTAGATCACGAATTGGAAGGGGAGGAGCTAAACAAGTAGTGTCACTTTTGAGGCATGAGAAAGAATAACACTACTGATGGGGACAGAACCCCGCAAAGCATAATATATGTATATAAACAGAACTGTGTGTGATACATATTGAAGAAGTAATAAAAAATATGAGAAAGTGATGAATAGATAAAGAGAATAAATAAATTAATTTTGTTGTACTAACAGTGTTAAGCATTTCCACACATATACAGGTGGGAGATACCAGCAGATACCAGAGGTGAAAGGTACTGGCCAGTCAGAAATGTTTTCTTCCCTCATTACATCTGCTTGAATAAAGACTGATATGTGTGAAATGTGATTGACGATGGAGAGAAGTCCATGACCAAATTGATATATTGAATATTTTGTATATATATACATTGTTACATAAATGTTCATATGTGATTGGAAAATAGGACCTGTTAGGTAGAGTTTACACTGTAGAAGTAAGCTACCAAAGAGACATAAAAAACTGAGATACTGCATTGCCAAGACCCAGTTTAAAGAAACTGGTAAAAGAACCGTTTAAATAAAAGAGAACATTTAACAGAGAATTGTTGAAGCTTTCCGTTTCCTTACTATCAAACCAAATCAGAGAGAGATTTCCCATACTCAGCCCCTCCCTTACAGCATAACGTTAAAGGTAGAGTAAGAGAATTTAGAGTGAACACCAGATTTTTATGGATTAAAGAACAAAACGTTTTTCCACTGTTGATAAGATTGTTTTGTTGTGATAACATTGAAGTAAAAGGACATTACATTCAACACAGTGTTTAAGGATTGGAATCTGCAGTTGGAAAGCTGCTGACTGTGCCAAATGTTTTACCCCTGAACAAGGCATTTTACCCTTAAATTGCTCCAGGAATTTATTCCTGTGGAGCTGTAAGTCAGACTGGACAATGGAGCGTCCTGAAATAACTAGAAATATATACATTTAATATAGAGGATCATACAAATAATTGGAAGATAAAATCAGAATTACTATAGTTTAGATAGATTAAAGGCCATGATGACACATGAGATTAAATAAGAAAAGTTGCACACCTGCCGCTTAGTCGAGGTGCATGAGATAAATATAATAATTATGGTTAAAAACAAGAACAAGCCTCTGCACGCTCTAAACCAATGCAAATGGTTTGATAAATTAAACTTTAGGTGGGTAGACCTTAATTAGGCAAATAAGATACAATGTAGATAGGGTGCATGTTTAAAATAGGACACAAACCGAGTTTAATTGGAAACACTTGGGTTTAAAACATAGAGAGTGCTAGAGGCACTGAAGCAATGGTCCATACACATGACTACCCTTGGCGTATTCTTAAATATATAGAAATGGGAAATAAACAATAAAACATGAGCGAGCCAGACATGTGAAAGGGAAAATGTGTCATCAAGTGTCAAATACACCATTTATACTGAACAGATTTAGTCTATAGTATAACTGTTGATCAAAAAGCTTGCACCAGTATAGTTACAATTTGACAATAAATGTATACATGTAAAAAGACATGTTAAAGCTCAATAACACATAGATAAATAACGTCTGGGAAGGACGGGAATTGGTTTGACTTTCCCAGTGCCCAAAAGAAGAGCTAGAGACAATTAAAGAATAGATATTTTTGAACCAGCACCATGTAAGTTTAAACAAGTAAAAATGAGGATTTAGGACTGGGTGTTTTGAATTGGCATATTGAATAAAGGAGTGGATAACATCACTTTAAATATTACAGGATAAGATAATGTTACATTTAACAAATGTATATTATGGATAAAATTAGTTTTGTTTATTTATGGGTATTTCCAGAGGTCGACGATTGTCCCTGTGTTATTCCTGTGTTCAGTAGAAACATCTAAATATCCAGCTATTAACAACAGAGCCATTTAACTTTCGAGCAGCTTTAAAAAATATATTAATATTTCAAATGTATGCATAGACCCAAACAAGACATATAGACACAAATACGATAGATGTTTCTCCTCCTTTTGGAGGCCACAACTAAAATATGGAAGAGCCAAACCACACAGAGCTGGGATTTGGCCTACTACAACCAGCAATAGTAAAATTCTTAAAGGTGCAATTAATAGACAGCCACATGACTAATGGCGACAAAGTTTTCTTTTTACAGACATGGGCATGCGCGAACACACACACACGGCACGAAAAAACAGTGGAGAGGGACAATAGCAGCCATTTTAGAATGAGGAAGTAGCATTATGCTAACTAAAAAATTAGCAAAGACTGTACAAAGTACACTAATATTGTGAAAATGATCCCCAAATATATATTTTTGATCTAAACACTGAATTTAGAGGACCCAAATAAACTACAAGACAATATTGACCATATTACAATCCACTACACGGAGGAAGGGTGATGTTTTACCAGGCCAGAGTAGGGTTGAGACTATTGAATAACTTGTGAGGTTAACAAATGACAGTGTATGTTCTAGAGAAGAGAAGGTTTATTATTTGATAGTATAGTAGAAACGGTTTGTGGTTTCAAAGGAGGCATTAAGAGTAATTGAGAGAGCAGCTGTTGTTATTATGTATGTCAGGAGGACAAGATTAGCAGAGGGGGTGATGGTTTATTGTCTTTTGAATGATCAACAAAGGATAATAAACGTTACTAGGTGAGATGATACAGTTAGGAGATAGGGCAGTTGAATATCAATCTCCTGCAGAGATTGAAGATTCAACTGGAGATATTTGTGGAAAGGAGATTGATGGAGGAATTGAAGAAAAGGATATACCAAAATATAAATGAGTGTCTTACCCCACATGGACTGAAAAGCAGGGTTGCTTTTGCAGGATTGGGAGGTTGAAATAATTGGATATCCCCATTTGGATGATTAAATACCCATTGGTTAGGTTCCATACGAGACCAGAAAGAGTAAAATAAATCTTCTTTGTGAAACAAGAGACAGAGGAGTTCCAGGGTTAAAGTTGACTTGGATACGTTATCTAGTTTCTGAGACGCAAGGCCACACACACACTGCTGGGAAAAGTGGGTTCTTTTTGGTAACAGAAATGTAGGCATAATTCCTGTACAAAGTAGAATATAATAGGTTGACAGAGCACACATTGATTAATGTACTAAAATTTGAGAAATAATATAGAATGGACGTGCACATTGTATGAGTAATGAAACCACTGTTTGGGTTTTTGGGAAAATACTGACAACAAGTAGTATTAACTTTCCTTGCGACTATCTATTCCATCACCGTCTATTTCTCATTAGCCATGGGGCTCAGATGATTGATTAGTGGATCGGTTCACAAATGGAGAATTAGGTTGAGGATTTGTTAATGACTCATAAAGATACCATAATTTGATTACTTGTTAGTTCTTAGAGTAGGGTCAAACACCCTTATTTTGGAGCTGCTAACTTTTAAAATTATCATATAGTTGTACATTTTGACAACAAACAGTGTTTTGGCAATTACATACAGACTAGAGGTTAAAGTATGTTGTACATAGTATGAGCCCATTTTGAAATACCCTACAGAAAGGGAAACATGATGCTGTTTTTCATCAAGTTGAATCTGATACAAATTATAAGACCTAATATTATTCTTGAGACACATTTCTAAAAGTAGACCATATTAAAGTTCACTTCAGCATTAAAAAAGTTGTCCTAACTGCGAAGATAAGAACATGGAGGACACATTTTGTTTAGTCTGTCAACATTTCCAAAATTGAAAACATTCTCTGGTTAGAGTGTGGGAGGTGACCGACCAGACATGAAGGCTTCCCCCTGAGGGGGGTATGAGAGAATAATACGTGAACGATACTAGTGTGTTTTAGAAGAAGCTAAGAGTTCTTTCTTCACCATTTAAATGGAAGGATATATATATATATATATATATTTGATCTGCAATTTGAAGCCCAATACAATGTTATAATTTTGGTGAAACATTCCCCAGGATCTGTTAGTGAAACATTAGACAGGATCTGTTACCCAAAAGAGATTTTGATAATTTTTCAGGAGGATGGGCTTTTGTGAATTTTGAGGACTGGGAAACCTTTAGGAATCACATTAGCTGTCTGTCCTGGTCCAACAAATTTATTCAGACACAAATTAACATCAAGACATTGTTTAGAAATGTTTCATTGTTTTACATCTTATTCGGTGAACAGAAGTCAATGTAAAACAGAAGAGAAACCATAATAAATACAGGAGAGGAATTGTTATCCATTAAAATAACAACTGAAAGTTTAAGACATATGATTCATTGAATTTGTAACTGACATTGGCATTAAAGCAGCTCACTTATAGATACGAAGATTGAAGAAATAGAATGGAGTGTTATTGTTTTGCAATCAGGAAAGAACAAGATACAAATACACACGCACACACACACACAAGCTATATGTGTTTAACATTCTTTCACAGAATGGGAAATATCAACAAGACAGTAAATATAAGGTATAGAGAGAGAGCATATGGATGCTTCATTACCTCTCCAAGCTAAATTTATCATGCAAGAATGACGAAAGGTTTTTCTTAAAGCATGAGGTCACAAGGTGACATTCGAGAATGAGACTACCTGGTCTAAAGAAGATTATTACATTCCTGTTTCTGAAATGAGAACAATACATTACAGCTTAAATGTCTAATTGGATTTGAGATCCTACTGATGTGATGATATTAAACAATATTAAGCAATGACAAACTTTACAGATTTGAGGTTCATTGACCCTGATGTTAAATGAACAAAATTTATTTTATTTTGACTAATTCTATGTTGACTGATTCCTAGCACAGGTACCAGACTGTGTGCTGACTGAATTCTTCATTGATGGGATCATCATGACGGACGACCAATTGCATTAATGATATGAAGAACTGATGGTTCTTGTTGCATAAATAAATAAACTTGTATATCTGCATCTCACTGAAGAGGAGCATTTACAGAGATTCTTGTTATCACTGCGTACCCCAGGGTCCTCGCCTCCTAGTATGGGTCTAAATGATACAGTGTCAAAGTTTAACTCCATCTGTTATGGAATTATGGACACGTGTGCTCCATTTAAAATTATAAGTGCAAAATCCAAACCACAGCCATGGCTTAATAATGATACTCGCTGCCTCCGACAATCGTGGAGGAAAGCAGAGAGGAAATGG
>JACXGM010015518.1:0-21227 GCA_016801145.1 Umbra pygmaea | reverse complement strand
CAACTAAGTGGCATCTTACATTGGTTTTTAAAGAAAACATATTCTAAAATGCAATAACAACCTCAAGGCATACATTAAGTTGTGCAACTTAACTCCCAGAATTACAAGTTTCAACCTGAGACTGATCTGTATATAGGCCTATAGGCTATGTATATATTAGTTATACTCAAACTATTTTAATGTATACATTTGATTACAAACTCACACAGCTCATTTACACTTATCCTAGTATGTAGATCGATAATCAGCTGTTTCTCTGTGAAGAGAGAGAAATTGGTTTGCAAAGAAGCAGCTTTTTTTCCGAAGGTATACTAAACAATTCGGCACTTTTGATCAAATTGTGAAAATCACTACATATTTTCTTGTCTTTGTTCTTGGTAGTTGTTGTGCTAGGTGTATTTTTATCATCCATACGATGGAATGGATGTTTAAATTAGACTCAATGTTTTCTGTTGAGATGCAGTTAAGCACTGACGTCATGCTATTAATGAGTTAAGCTAGTTCGATTTTCCAATGGATACACTGTACATAGTTTTCGTTTTAATTACGTTTGAACTGATTCCAAACTTTGGACACTTTCTGTCGTTTTCTCCAGCCTGTCTTTTCTCTTAGCCCCTCACTATTTACTTACGCTCTCTTTCTTCATGTTGTTATCTGCGTCGTCTTTATGGCATATTTCTCCAGACCAGTGTGGATCTAGCTTTCTTAGTGGATTCCTAGCTTTGACTAGTTTCGCCTTCAGAAAAATAGCACTTGATTCAACGCGATAAACATTGTGTAACAACAAAGGAAGAATTGCACATTTCGAAAATATGCCACTAAACTCTATTAGAAAAGTGTGACATATTTACTTACTAATATTTTAATAAGACCATTTACATTTGCAATCTGGATTGCTTATATAATAAATAGACAGAGTCATTGTCGCTAGCAGCGTGGGCCCGGTGTGCGACAGTAATAATAATCCGTGCGGAACCACTGTGCGCGATATAATGTTGGTAACATTGATTAAACGAAGCCTCGAGTCAAGTCATTTTGTGTCGACACATTTTTGTAATCGAGTTATTCGAGGAATCGTTTCAGCCCTAATCCAGACCCAAATCCTAAGGATTAAGGGTCTGGCATCGAGTAATGAAAATTACCCAACTCGAGGGGCGGCACCAAGCATGCATTTGAAAATCTCACTGTACGCAATTGGATAACACTACGACCAATCACCAGTAGGTTTTCGCTGAGCCCCTATGGCTAAGCCCCATACGTTTAGCTACCAGCGGAGCTAACTGATAGATTAAACCCTCTTGCCGTATCCGGTCGGCAAAACAGCAAAAACCTCCTTCTTAAAAAGGAAAGATTTCGATTTGAGCGCAGTCTTCTGTTCCTCTTTTAGACAAAAATTCGAACTCATTCATTACGGCCAAAGCCATTTCAAACAACTGGTGTTCATCCACAGCGATCTTACAATGTTTACTAAAGACTTCGAGGTCGCAGCGCTGTCGTCATCTGTTTAACACGCCTCTGGCCCACCTATATCAGATACACCGATGTGATTGGTGCAGCTCGGCTACAAGGACATAGTTAATGAGCAGCTTTACTCGGTGCCAGAGTAACTCGCTGAGCAAATTCAAATTGTGCTCTCGCGAAAACTCTGGATTTCCAAGGTAACTTATCTATACAATGAGCAAACAATGATTATTGTAATGAATGAGGAGTGCTGTTATTTTAAAAAGGAAATACAGAGTTCAAGGGGTGCCAAAGGGACTGGTAGATGAGAAAATCCAATATTTACTGGCAAAAATAAATTGAATTTTTGTGTTACATATACATTCACTTCAGTACATTTCATAAAAAGATATTATGTTGATTTCAAAGTTATGGCAAAATTTGCAGCCAGACCAAAATTTGAAACAAAATAATTTTCCTATATTGATCAATAGTTAATCAAGTTTATTTGTAAAACTCAGAACAACTCAACACCACAGTCTCAGCATCATACTGTATCCAGCCACATTAAACTCCATCTCCAAACCTCCATTTCTCACAAAACATTTTTTTATGTGACTGTGATTTGTCCTCCTATTCATCTGTGATATTTTCTTTCGAAGTTTGGCTTACTCCAGGTAAATGTTGCCTTATAACAGCTATTTAATGAACATTAGCTGTTGTATGCTACTGTAATTAATAGAAAACAAATACACACATTTTGATTGCAAGTTTATTGGCACAAATAGGCTACACCCGATCTGAGTGCATGATTCTTGCTATACCTTACGCATGTAGAAGAGGTGAAAATGACTAAAACATGCATTCTCATTGAAAGAGAGAATGCAAAATTGCACATTTTCAAAATATGTTTGTTGGAATAAGTCGAAAATATCACTTGTAAAATGTATGTTAAATTTTCTTACCAATGAACAGGGATTTGCACAGCTCACAGGAAATAATTATGTTTTCCCCCTGCTTTCAATAGGTTAGAAATAATGTGAATATTTCCAGCTGTTATAATGTGCTTCCATTTTGCTAAAACTCAATCCACATAGCTATGCATTCCTGTCAAGTGCAACACCTCTTTCGTTTCATTTTAGATCAGAGTGGCACAAACAAATGATAGATGGATTAAAAAATAACACCGGATAATAAATTACTTTTAGTTTAAAATGGAAAAGTGGAAATAATTTAGTAAATATAATTAATTGTCTTGTGTAAAAAGTAATAACTAATTACTTGAATTTAGAAACAAATAAGTTATGTTACTCATTACCAGAACAATTTACCCACCAGTATTGCAGATAGTCTTCTGAGATTTACTTGCCAAACCGAAAATCTACCTGCATTTGGTGCATGACAGGTGTTCATTTAAGACCCTGGTCAAAATATATACAGTACAGTTGTGGTCAAAAAATTTGAGAATGGCACAAATATAAATTTTCACAAAGTTTGCTGCCTGAGGGTTGATGGTGATTTGCATATACTCCAGAATGTCATGAAGAGTGATCAAATTAATTGCAATAAATTGCCAAGTCCCTCTTTGCTATGAAATGAACTTAATCCCAAATTATTAAATATTTTTACTACATTTCAGCCCTGCCACAAAAGGACCAGTTGGCATCATGTCAGTGAATATTTCATTAACACAAGTGAAAGTGTTGACGAGGACAAGGCTGGAGGTCACTATGTCATGCTGATTGAGTTAGAAAAACAGACTAGAAGCTTTGAAAGGAGGGTGGTGCTTTAAATCATTGTTCTTCCTCTGTCAAACCATGGTTACCTGCAAGTAAACATGTGCAGTCATCATTGCATTGCACAAAAAGGGCTTCACAGGCAAGAATATTGCTGCTAGTTAGATTGCACCTAAATCTACCATTTATCGGAGCATCAAGGATTTCAAGGAGAGAGGTTAAATTGTTGTGAAGACGTCAGGGCTCCCAAGAATGTCCAGCAAGCTCCAGGACTGTCTCCTAAAGTTGATTTAGCTGCGGGATCGGGGCACCACCAGTGCTGAGCTTGTTCAAGAATAGCAGCAGGCAAAGAAGCCACTTCTCTCCAGGAAAAAAACAGGGACAGACTGAAATTCAGCAAAAGGTACAGGGATTAGACTGCTGAGGTAGTGCTGTTTGGTATACCGGTTTAAATGTTTTGATTGTTTGGGCTATCCAGAAAACACCTTGTCCAGAGAAAACATGGTGAGCGGGTGAGCGCTACCATCAGTCCTGTGTCATGCCAAAAGTAAAGCATCCTGAGACCATTCATGTGTGGGCTCACTACCAATTTTGCCTAAGAACACAGCCATGAATAAAGAATTGTACCAACACATCCTCTGAGAGCAACTTCATCCCACCATCCAAGAACAGACTGGTGATTAAAAATGCCTTTGCCAGAATGATGGAGCACCTTGCCATAAGGCAAAAGTGATAACTAAAAGGCTAGAGGAACAAAACATTGACATTTTGGGTGCTTGAACAGGAAACGCCCCAGACCTTAATTCCATTGTGTACTTGTGGTCAATCCTCAAGAAGCCAGTGGACAAACAAAAACCCACAGATTCTGACAAACTCCAAGCATTGATCATGCAGGAATGGGCTGACATTAGTCAGGATGTGGCCCAAAAGTTCATTGACAGCATGCCAGGTTAGATTGCAGGTCTTGAAAAAGACCTGGTTCAGGCCTGCTAAATGTATTCTCCATGTGTCTCCATTAAATACAGTAGTATTAATAGGAGTCAAATCCCATGTTTGACAGTGGGGATGGGGTGTTCAGGGTGATGAGCTGTGTTGCTTTTACGCCAAACATAACGTTTTGCATTGTTGCCAAAAATTCGATTTTGGTTTCATCTGACCAGAGCACCTTCTTCCACATGTTTGGTGTCTCCCAGGTGGCTGGTGGCAAACTTTAAACGACACTTTTTATGGATATCTTTCAGATATGGCTTTCTTCTTGCCACTCTTCCATAAAGGTCAGATTTGTGCAGTATAGGACTGATTGTTGTCCTATGGACAGACTCGCCCACCTCAGCTGTAGATCTCTGCAGTTCATCCAGAGTGATCATGGGCCTCTTGGCTGCATCTCTGATCAGTCTTCTCATTGTATGAGCTGAAAGTTTAGAGGGACGGCCGGGTCTTGGTAGATTTGCAGTGGACTGATACTCCTTCCATTTAAATTTTATCGCTTGCACAGTGCTCCTTGGGATGTTTAAAGCTTGGGAAATCTTTCTGTATCCAAATCCGGCTTTGAACATCTCCACAACAGTATCTCAGACCTGCCTGGTGTGTTCCTTGTTCTTCATGATGCTATCTGTGTTTTCAACGGACCTCTGAGACTATCACAGAGCAGGTGCATTTGTACGAAGACTTGATTACACACAGGTGGATTCTATTTATCATCATTAGTCATTTAGGTCAACATTGGATCATTTAGAGATCCTCACTGAACTTCTGGAGAGAGTTTGCTACACTGAAAGTAAAGGGGCTGAATAATTTTGCTCGCCCAATTTGTCAGTTTTTATTTGTTAAAAAAGTTTGAAATATCGAATAAATTTCGTTCCACTTCATGATTGTGTCCCACTTGTTGTTGTTTCTTCACAAAAAATACAGTTTTATATCTTTATGTTTGAAGCCTGAAATGTGGCAAAAGGTGGAAATGTTCAAGCAGGCCGAATACTTTCGCAAGGCACTGTAAAACCAATTTCTCAAACACTCACACATTCATCAGAAATAGACTTATTATATTTGTCAATTGGATCATGTCCAGAGACAGTAGTTACCACAAGTCTGCACCGGACATGATTAGGCAATCACTATCTAGGGGTGGCAGGTTGGCGTAGTTGTTTAGGGCCAATGATTGGGGTTCATTAGGATCCTGGTTCAACACCCCCCTGCGCGCACACACACACACGCATGAGCGCGCACTCACGCACATGCACACACTAATCTTTATCAACATACCGGGCCATTAAACTTGATTAAAGGAAGGTTATTAAATGTATACTTTTGTCCAATGAGTATAGAATGACACTAAACCTAGACACACCAAATAACATATGTAAAAGCATTTTTAAAAAGTAACTTAAAGTAGTTTAATTAGTTACTTTTAATAAAGAGTAATGTAGGGTAGTTGCTTTCAATAAAGAGTAACACAGAAATGTAACCTTTTGGAGAAGAAACTATATGTAAAGTAACTAGTTACTTTTTAACATTCCCCAACACTAGTAACTGCTGACAAAAAGATCTAAGAATGGGTACCTTGAAAGGTGCTATATAAGTCCAAGAACACTGAAGCATCAAACTTTGCAGAAACCAATACTTTTTCATTCTCAAATCTTTTGATCATGACTGTAAATTGCTAAATTTCTAAGAAATTAAGTGACTGATTCTAAGGCAAAATATCTCACATATGTGATGAACATATGTAGCCTCCCCTTTCAGGGATGGACTTTATGGTAGTATGGGTGACCAAACAAATGAGTGAGTCTAGGAGAATTTCTTACGTCACTCACTATTTGAATCAGACTGGAATGTATAGGGCCCATAAAATCAATTTTATTTTTTCCAAATTCACCGATTTCCATGTTTTGTGCTTACACTATATATCTTACACCTCTTCATAAAAACACCCTAGGCCAGTGGTTCCCTTTCTTTTTTGGTTACTGTACCACCAGTGGTCCTACCCTATGCAGAAGTGGTTTGCTCAACAATTTATTTCAGACATTCACAACTGCATCTCTACAAAACCACTACGGACAAAGTTGCATTTGGAAACCATCACCCGAACCAAATAATAGAGAATAATGTTGTAACCATTGGGGTAGGAACCGGGGGGGACGGGTGGGACATGTCCCCCTCAATATTGGAAAATGCTGCATGTGTCCCACCCAAAACATTATGCTATACCGCAGGGACAAAAAGTGTACATTTGGAACTTTTATTTTGAAAGCGCGATAAAGAAGATAACCTTCCCATTTCATGCTGTTTGAATAATCACCATTCTCCAATCACCAGCTTCATATTCTTCAATTTTCACCTATAGTCGAAGCATCTGATTGGTAGAGAGAAGTTAATGTGACACTAGGAAAATAAAAATACTTTACCGGTGTGCACGTTCTCTTAATACATCCGTGGTGTGCACCAACTAAGCTTTGAACTTGAATAAGACATGACTGTGGATGAGGTAAATTAGTCTCAGTCAAGCGGTTGAAGTTAGCAAGCTTTTTCAATTAGAAAAATGGATAAGAGGCTTATAACGATTAAAGCAACGATGGAATTCTGAATGGCACCTGACCTGTGTTATGCTTTGCGAGAGGTAGTAACGTTAAGTTAGATAGCTAGCCACATACTTGGCAATCGATTTCTCTGTGCTAACCTTAGCAAGAGTAAAATGTTTTGTCATCTAATTTACCGTAAGCATAATGCCACATTGCCACCCCACAAAAAAATGTACCCATCATCAAAGGACAGAACCTTACTGAGTTTTTTTTACAAAGAGTAACATTAGTGTGGGTATACAACACATTTTACACAAGGACAGGACAACATCATAACCTATCACTTACCAAGCCTAGATTTACATTTTAAAAATGATATAATGTGTCATCAGGAGAATTCTGGTACCATCAGGAAAGAGGCAGGTGAGGAAGGAGTGGCACATGAAGGAGTTACAGATTAAGTAACAGGTGGAGGGTGTGAGGTAAGGCCTTAAAAGGAATTCATGATGAATATGTGAAAGTTTGTGCCTTTTATACATTTTCCACATACAGAAGATTTGCTGCCGGTTCAATGCAAGTTCCTCAGTCAATAAACAGAAACAAGGGCATAGGAGCAAGGGGGATGCGGGGACATATCCCCCAATGTTACAGGCAATGTGGTCCCTAGCAATAATAAAAACAATTTGTGAAAAATATATGGTGTCCCCCCCAATATCAAAGTTGTTCCTACGCCCTTGGTTGTAGCATACAGTTTGAATGTGCATTATCCATTAGCTACATTATATTACTTTCAAAGTGAGCAAAACAATTATTTCACAACATGTAAGTGAAATATATTGTTAATCTTGTTGGTCTGGAACCAAGATGCTGCTCGCTTACTGGTGTGTTTGAGGTCGTTGTCTTGTTGGAAAACTCATTTCAAGGGCATTTCTTTTTTGGCATAAGGCAACATGACATCTTGAAGTATATTGGTGTATTCAATCTGATCCATGATCCCTGGTATGCGTTTAATATGCCCAACAATATAGTACAAAAAACATCCCCCTTTCATGATGTTTGCGCCACCATGCTTCACTGCCTTCACAGTGTACTGTGGCTTGAATTCAGTGTTTGAGGGTCATCTGACAAACTGTCTGCGGCCACTAGACCCAATGAGAACAGTCTTGCTTTCATCAGTCCTTAAAATGTTGCCCGATTTCTCTTTAGGCCAGATCACTGGAGTGGTGCAGGAACCAGGTGGGGGTGAAGGCAGGGCTGGAGCAGATGAATGTTGCTGTTGTGATTTTTCAAAGCAAGCAAAGAAGCAATTTAGCTCCTCTGCCAGCAGCACACTCAGGTCTCTTGTTGTCTCATCACAGCCTCTATAATTTGTGATGTCTTGTATGCCCTGCCACATTTCCCATGTTTTATTGCTGGACAGGTGAGACTCTACGCTCCTCTTATCGTCCACCTTAGCTTTCTTAATTCCACCTTTCAGGTCGGCTCGAGCAGCCCTGTACAGAGCTGGAAGGAGTGTGAGGAGTCTAACCAGAACCCTAGGTAGATGTAATGTTCAACATGTTCCAGCTCAGACCCATCCAGAGTGGTGATGCTTGTCAGGCAGGCAGGTGAAGAACGTGACCAGTTGAAGATCATGCATTTGGTTTTACCAGAGCTTAACAGCAGTTTGAGACCACAGAAGTTGTTGTATGTCATCAACGCTTTTTTGTAGCTTTTTAACAGTGTCCAACATAGGGCCAAATGTATAGAGAATGGTGTCGTCTGAGTTGAAGTTGGTTAGAGAGTTGTCTGCAGCAAGAGCAACATCATTTATGTATACAGAAAATAGTGTCTGTCTGAAAATCGCAGGTCCTCTTAGGACATTGAAACCTGTCTGAGAAGTAGTTTGTGAACCAAGTGAGGCAATCATTTGAGAGACCCAGGCCCTTGAATCTGCCAAAGAGGATGCTGTGATTGACAGAATCTACAGCCACGTCCAGGTCGATTAAAACAGCTGCACAGTATTGCCTTTGGTCAACTGTTGTTATGATGTAATTTAGGACTTTCAGAGTGGCTGAGGTGCACCCACCACCAGCTCAGAAACCAGATTACATGTCAAATAGGCTGTGGTGGGACTCGAAATGGTTGATTATCAGTTTATTGACTTGACATTCGAAGTAGAGATGGACCTATACAGACACCAGTAGTTGGTATCAGGCCCGATACTGGGCATAAGTACTCGTACTTGTGAAAAACGCCTGAAAATCCAATCCAATACTTCCTCCACATATTTAAGAGCATTATGCTGCGCAACGCTTTACAGATTAGCCATAGATGACCATAGTTGTTTTGTTAAAGTGCCAGAGAGGGAATAGTAGCCTACTGTACAATAGGGCTGAAACGATTAGTCAACATTTTTGTTGTCGACAAGTTGTTTGATCTCATAGGACCCATTTTAAGTGCCTGCAATAACGTGATTTGAACAGTGCAGCGCTGTAGTGCTAGACTAATTCAGCCCTCCCATATGCAATCCAATAGAAGAAAAGAGTGCTAAAATGTCAGTGTGCAGACGGAGCAGAACAAGTCACGTGTGGGAAAGTTTCAATAAAGTTCAAACTAAAAATGCTGTCATCTGTAATATGTGCAAGGAGGAACTTGCTTTCCATAGGAGCACAATGTGCATGCTGGAACAATTAAAATAGAAAAATCCCATCACGAGAGGAGATGGAACGGTGAGAGGTGAGTGTGCTTAGCTGGAATTAAGCAAGGCGGCCAGTTAGCGACACCAGTTGTTATAAATGAATTACACAGTATTTCAGGCATACTAACAACATAGCAACCTGTCCACAGACAGCTGTTAGACAGTTCACTGTACGACCATATTGTAATGAGACACATTTAGATAGTTACAATAATTGCTTGTAGATTAATATTTAAACCCATGTGTCCTGAAGCAAATGCCCCTTTTTCTATTTCAGTTCTGAAGCACTGGGTATATTGATGACTTTCTTTTGAGGAGGAACTATTGTACTTGACTTAGTTTGGTTTATTTGTATTTTTTATTTAGATTTAAAGCAACAAAATTAATTGAAACAATCCTGCCAGAGGATTTGTGATTTGAATTGGACAAAATTGTACAAAAAGAGATTGGCCTGTTTAGTTGGCCTGTTCAAAGTAATTTTCTGGTTATATTTATTAGTAACAATAGGTATAACTCAATGTTTTAACAAATTGCAAAAGCTGAATTATCGTTCAAGGCCTACTGATTAATTGTTGAAAAAATTGATCATTAGTCGACTAATCGTTCTAATAATCGTTAGTCGATTATCAAAATAATTGTTTGTTCCCGCCCTACTGTACAACACTGTATATAGATAGGAAACAGTTGTATTGCTCAACCATGTAACGACTGGAACAACAATACCAACGACCTGGTAAATATGATTCACGTAAATGATTAAAAAAAGATGTTGCTGTATTCCAGCACTATGCATACATTTTATATTGATGATACGGACAGTCTACTTCCTCTTTCAGATACCAGCTTATAAAGCTGTACAACTGTATTTATTGCTATTTAAAAAAAAGAAAGAAAAGCGATTTAAATGGGATAATTCTTCCCTGCAATATGAGGTGATTTGTTGCCCACAAAATCATTGCCTAAAATGCATAATCAATAACAAACATGGAGCCACCACGCGTGCCTATTATTGAAAAACACTGTAGAATCACAACACTATTTTCACACTATTAACACTAATACAAAAACGCTTTTCTCATTGCTATTTTCATGTAGCCTAGTATTTGTTAAATTATAGGTGCATATATTAAAATCCTCAAAAGAAAAGGCGCACATTTAGGTACAGGACCGAATAAAGGCTGCAAGTTATTAGGCTAGTCACTGCATACTGTATCGTCACATGAATTAATAATAGACCTTTGGGAAGGAAAGACAAATGTCTGTAGTTTGCATCAGTCCTGGGTGAACAAAAGAGTGGAAGTTCTGACATACTAACGTTAAGAAATATAACTTAAAGGAAATACAATGTGGCCTATTTATATTTTGTTCAATAGATTACAGTAATAGTACATCTACTTGTTCCATAAAAAGTGGTATTGGCCCATCCCTACTTTAGAGAGGCAGGGCAGGATGGAGATGGGTGTGTAGAGGTTTGGGTCTAAAGTCCCCTATTTTGAATAGGGGGATTAATGCAGCAACTTTCTAGTCTTTAGGTATCTCTGACAAGGCAAAAGTGCGGTTGAAACGGCTAGTGATGAAAGACACAAAAATTGCGGCAGACAGTTTGTCGGGACCTATAAAATCTGTTAAATCTTTTGGCCAATTCAGCTTTATTTTTCTTGCTAATTATGCGGTTTCCATAAAAAAATTGTGATTCACTCAAACCTCCATATAACAAACCTCCATATAACCCCCCTGGGCAAGTGGTTCCCAAACATTTTTTGTTACGGTACCACCAGGGGTCCTAGTACCCATGGTTGGGAACCATTACTCAGGCAAAAGTTGTTTGCTCAACTAAAAGCAAACCACAAAACTTGCATTCAGGAGCCTGAACCAGAACCTAAAATACAGAGAATACTGCTGTACAGTTTGCACTTGCATTGCCAGATAGGCTACATTTACCTTCCATACGATCAAAGTAATTATTTCTCTGTAAAAAAAATGTGCATAGGTATTTGTCATGTTAATAGCACAGTCTTTCGTCTTATAACAGAATAATCTAGCCAATTTAAAAACTCAGAGTAAACAGAAATGTCCTCAGAAATCAACATAAATTGAAAAAATGACAAACATATATACATTTATATACGTTATATTACAAAGTTCTATCAAGCACATTCATGTGGACAAAGCCATAACATTCAGAAACACTGCGCTCCCTGAGTGAGAGAGCTGCCTGATTAGCAAGACCGTCAGGTCACCCTTAAAAATATTATTGTTTGCCGTAACCCGACCGACCCTGTCAATTTAGGACCGACCCAATTATTATTTTTTTCCCTTTTAGTCCGACCGACTTGCCAGTTGTATACTTGTGTTAAGACCGACCAATTATTTTTACTCTTCAAACAACTAGCCTACTACAAATGCAGTAAAATAATATTAATTATATTTTAGTAAGTATTGTGAATATAAATTGCCTAGGCCTACATACAAACCTAGGCTACGTTTTTCTTTTAAATAAAAACCTGTGTTGTCATATATATAATTATGTTTACACCATTGGTTTATGCATGTCACACTATGACCTGTACGTTCGCTTCATTTAATTTATTGTCAATGGTCCGCGCTTGATGGCTGCGGCTGGAGTAAATAAAATGTTTGCGATCAATTATCAAAGTCATACGGGTTCAGGCATCATAATACATCTAAAAAAATGCAATAAAACATCTCGACACCGCTTTAACTTGGCACGAAGGTCGAGATAAACTGTCCAGATCTCTTATTATCCCTTCTCCCCTCTAGTCTAACGGTTACAGTGTCGACTCACCTGAAAGGAAACAACTAAAATGTTGGTGGAGAAAACTCAAACTAAAAAGCACTGAAAAGAGCACCTTTTCCATAGATGACGAGCCCAATATGGCATGAAATACATTCTGAGGGAACAATTTGATAAAACCAAAATATGTGAAATATTAAAATATTAAGATCATGATGTAGAGAACACTGGCAAATTGGCTGATTTATACACCCATACACCATCCCTGACCTCCAACCCTAGCAAGAGTTCAACTCCAGACAGACACTGTGTGTGTTTTGTTCTCTATTGCAGCGTGATGCAGACAGTAACTTGTCTGTTTTTTGTAATGTTAACCCTAACCTTGATCCGAACCTTAACCTCAGTAATGTCATGACTAACGTTAACCGTTACTAACTTTAACCTTAACCCTAACCTTACCCGTGAATGTTGTAATATAATTTTGAACGCTATGGAATGTGTGGAATGTTCTTGGGTGAATCTGCTAAACGAAATGTGCAGGGGCAATGTTACAGAAGGACGAATGTTGCCTAATAGCAAAACGTGCATCTGAAATGTAAAACACCCTAAATATGTTGGCAGATCACACACCGTAATTCAGGTTTTGAAAATATTTTCTTGAGAACGTAATTTGGGAGAACTTCTGAGAAGTAATAATAATTAAGATGACATAGTTTGGCCAGAGCAATGGTTAAAGGGATACTTCACCCTACAGCTATCTGGAGGTGCTAGTAGCTTCCCCCAGACATTTGTAGAACAGTGAGATATGTTTCACCCATGCCTGGCTAGTATAAGAGCAAGATTTGAAATTTCACGGGGAATTTTCACACGCTGACGTCACGGTGGATATCCAATGGACTCTGGTGATAGGAAAAATGAATACAGGCGTGTATTCGGTCGTGAAAATAAGCATCTCTGTTATACTGATCTGGCTTTCAAACCAACTCCTTAAAGCCTCGGTTGTCCTTGATTTTTTAAGGTATAGCTTGTCTTTCTGTGATGTTTCGATCAGCCGTTTTAATGCTAAACAGACGAGGTGGTATGATTTTTTCAGTATGTAGAGAACTACAACGCTGGCTTCCTTGTTCCAAGCCCCGCCCACCTGGCATGTTCTCTGAATTCCGTAAACAAAGTCGCTGGTAACACAATTGCTACTAACCAAGATTTGCAGATGAGGAATTTTACAACATGCTTTTACATTCTGAGTGACATCCAAACATGTTGGATGAGTGACATCCAACATGTTTGCACCCGAGTACACCGAAGAACGTTTACAACAAATGGAGTTTGATATTCAGCTTCAACAAGGCAGCATATATTCTACAGATAATGCAGTTGCAACGCGGTTTAATTCTAATTGCCTAAGTGCTTCTGTGGGAATATATGTCCATCCATGTCTACTGAAAAAAAAGCACTTGCTACAATGAAGGGGATCGTGGACAAGCTTTACTTGTAAGGCTTGAACCAAAAATGACTGACGACCGCATATGCGTCACTAAATCACTGAAGTTTTCCAGCACACATGGAAAGACGTAGCAAAAGGATAATTAACAGATGAGTAAGTTTATTAAACCTATTTTCTGTACCTTGATAATGGAGCACACGTGTCTGTGTGGTAATGTTATTGTACTGTATGTGTAGTGTGCCAGCTGTATTTAGTAGCTAGCTGAGTGTGTAAATTACTATACGTACTATATATAGGCTACTCTTTCTAGATAAAGAGAAATGGATGGGATCGCATCGCTTTTCAGCCGCTTTCAGGCTGTAGTGTCGGTTAATTTAGCAAGTAGATCCCTTTCATAATCTTCCGACCTAAAATGCCGACTGCAAACCCTAAATTCTTATAGCCTATTTTAAAGTGTGACAGATTACTCCTTTTTGGGCTTGCTTGTAATTTCTGCAACCAGGTACAGAACACCAAACGGGCATGATTTTAGACTACAATTTCAAAAACAAATATGTATAACTTTCTAGCGTCAAGCTCTACAGAGGTGTGCTGTTGAATTGCCCATGTTCTGTGTCGATGTGTTCAAAATGGGGACGGGCACTAAATTAGCTTGGAATTCTGGGAGTTGTGGTAGCTCAAGTTTAGACGGATACAGAAGCCCCCCAGTGGATGCGAAAGGAACTGAAATATACTATCGGCTTTTCTCTGATATATTTAAAAAGAAGAGACGTGTATATGACATAAATCATCTATGGTTACGTTTGTAAATGGTATACTAGGAAACTGATTTACTGTGGAACACTCCTTTAAAGGGATGCCATGTTAACATGGTTCCTACACATTCCACAACATATTTGTTTTATGGACGTAAACATCCCAAATGTAACACATTAACATGTTTTCTCAGAGGTATTACATTGCATGTTAATGCAATTAAATGTAATTTTGTGAATTCTAAAGTAATTTTAATGTATTTGTTTCCCTCTGAAAATCTACTTTCATTGAGATCTAGTGGCTTCTTTTTTTCTTGATTCTGACAATATTTTTTCAAATAAATGCAGCTGGAAATAATCCAATAAATTTGTTTTTTTGACAAAGATTTCCTATCAGAATGAGGTTTGCAATGGTGCGTCCGAAGGCACGGGTTGAAGAGCCAGTCAGTGACGTCACAATATGCAAATGTGTTTAAATGCATACCTAAGTAATCACCATGACCAAAAATTTACCTTTTTTTACTGTGAATCTTGAAAAAAAAATTATACACCTACCTACCGACCCCTTTTTATATTTTCTTGCAAACCAAAATATATTTTGATTGATTGATTGATTTTTATTTAAAAGGGACCATGTGCAATTAATAACATAAATGTAAACATTTGATGCATTACACCAGAGTTAGCCTTAGGCTAAATTACATCTGCAGTCCCCAAGGATGGCCTCAGAGAATTACATTCCTTCAGATGAAGGAAAATAGACAAATTATAGATATTTGTCATTGTTCCCCTTTAAATAGTAGCCTACATCTAGTAATATGTATTTGGATAAGTGAGTGAAACTGAGAAGAACAAGCATTGTCTGATTGGGCAATATATCTATATAGAGAGCAAATTAACCTTCATATTTGCTGCTTTTTGTATTAAGAGAAACGCAATGACAATTGTTAATATGGGACTATTTGTTATTATGGGACTATATTTGGATTATAGAAAATATATATTTTTCTTAATTCCACATCAATGTCTGAATTCTGTGTTAATGTCTGGATTCCATGATTCCATCCGCGTTCTCCGCAACACGGAAAACAAAAGGCCCTGCCTTTCCAATTCCCTCTCTAATCCTGCCTTGTCGGCAGCTCCGCAACTCCTTGTACAGATCTGTGGGATGACAAGGAGGTTCACCCAAACACATTTCACCTGAGTCGCCTTTTCTTTTGCACTTTTCACCCAACATGGAAGCCTTTAGCTGGAACATGCACAGGAAGATTACATTTAAATACTATACTTCCGCGATTGAATTTACAGGTGCCCGATCTGAACGGAGTCGCTGGAGAACGACGTAGTAAATCTGATTTGTCTAAACAAAATCCTGAGCAGCGCTATGCTAATTTTGTGCTGCCACATGCAGGAGGCCCAGGGAAAGTCAGAGAAACCATGGTCAAGCTCGAACCCATGACCATCGTGTCGTGTGCAATGCAGTGACTTAGCCCCCCATGTGGACCCTGCCATAGTAAAATGCTTGTTGATATTCTCTCCTAAAGTAGCTTTGTCAGTGGTGACAGTGTTTCCTAGCCTTAGAGCTGTGGGCAGCTGAGCAGAGGTGTTCTTGTTCTCCATAGATTTAACTGTGTCCTAGAACTTTTTAGAATTTGTACAGCAGGAAGCCAATTTTTTTTTTTAAAAGCTTCCCTTAGCTTCCCTAACTCTCTGTGTGTACCGGTTCCTAGAGTGCTAAAAGAGCTGCAGATCACGTGGATTATTTGAAGCTAATGCAGTATGCCACAAAACGTATTGTGCTGGCTAAGGGCAGTCAGTTCTTTAGTGAATCAGGGACTATAGCTGCACTTTGTTGAAAACCTTTTGAAAGAAGCATGCTTGTCCAGGATGGCAATGAAGGAATTCTTAAAGAACAACCATACATCCTCCACTGATGGTATTCTCAATGTCCTTCCAGGTCTGTTAGGAAGGACTGTTCACTGAAATGCTTTAGGGAGCATTTAATGATGAGGGGAGGCCTTTAAAGAGCAGATCCATTATGGACACAGGCAATGATCGCTGAGATCTAGACTGAAGACAGCGGTAGGCCTGCATGATAAATCATTATAAAACTGATTCACCCCTGTTCTTGATTTAAATTTAAATGACTTTGATTCTAATTAAAAAAATTGTACAGACATGTTCAAGAAGTTCAGATAGAGCCTGTATCAGGGCCAAATTTAGCTCAATGTGTTATTTGTCACTATTTTTGGTAGCCTACTGTACTTAAATGGGCAATATTTACTTTATTTTCTTCATTTATTGAAGCCTCTATGTTTACAGGCTTGTAGTGATGTGCAATGTGCTATAGGTGCCAAAAAAAATCTATGTTTGGAACTGCCAATTTGTTTTGTCAAGGTTCATATGTGAAATGAACACTACACTTCGGGAGTAAAAACATTAGTGGCAGTAAATCGTGATATCAATTCGAATGAAAAGAAATTGTGATTCATATTTTTCCCCGACTCGTGCAGGCCTAGACAGCGGGGTTGTAAAGAGGGCATGTTAGGGCAATTTCAATGAGTGCCTTTGTTTACTGATTTGAGGTTGTATCTGTTAAGTTCATTGATCATTTGTGCAAGGTTGAGGGCATTCAGTTTAGACACCATGTTTGTTGAGGCATTGAGCATCTCAGTTTAGATCTCCCAAAACTAAGAACTCCGAAGATAAATGGGGGATGATTAATTCGGAGAGGGTATCTAGAGCAAAACTGGGGGCTGAAGGGGGTCTATAACAAGTAGCTAAAGTAAGTGACTTATATTTGGAAAAGTGTATTTTTACAAGTAAAAGGTCAAACTGTTTTGGGCACAGACCTGGATAGTGTAAATTAGAAGTGGAACGAAACAGTACGGGCGTCACGGTTCGGTGCATGAATTTACATGGAGAATACAAGGTATGAAAATAAATTATACTTGCGTGCAAATTAATGTTATGCGGAACTACCGTTAGATACGTGGGTTGTTTATGGACAGCTAATCTGTAGCCCAGCTCCACCGACGGTCCAGTGAGTGATTCAGAGATAGCAGCACTAAGGACGAGTATAGCGAGTGGTGGCGACCCACAAGTGTTAGAGGACCCACCTACCTCTAAGATCGCAAGTTTGGTAAAACTTCGGTTTCCCAGTAGTTTACAGTCATAGATTGTATATATTGGTGACAGTAGTACAGGCGATAGAGCGGTGGATAAGTTGAGGACTGTGTGTCAGCGTTGTTCAGCAGTTGTTAAGTATGTGAGTGGAAATACCTCTAACATGCTAACGGATGTCCGACACAATCAACCAGATGTGCTAGCTCAGGGGAGAGAGTGTATGACACTAGATGGTACAGCTTGAGACATGCAAAATAAAAAAATTGCGTTCTGCATTTTTGTTTAGCTTTTCCCTCCATTGTACCGAACTCGTACCGAACCGTGATGTCTGAACCGCGGTATAAACCGAACCGTGACTTCTGTGTACCGTTCCACACCTAGTGTAAAGTACTGACATATCACAGACACGTGTTTGTCGTAACTCAGACGCTTTTTTATTCACTCAGTCACACTACAATCCTGAACAGGAAGTTTACTCCTACGGAACCCTACTTGGCATAATGAACTAGCGTGTTAATGTATTAATTCACATGAATACATCTCCCATCCTAAGCAAAGAAAAATAGTCCTTACACACTGCACTTTCTTTTTATTTACATGGAAAACACAGTATTAATGGTTGCATACTGAAAGTATTCCTTTATTTTTTTTTCCATCTGTTACTGTAATCAAAGTTTGAATTGCTCATGTAAACAAATGTAAACAATTAGCTGTGAGCAGCTAAACACAAAGTGAACTTAATAATGAACTTACAATGAAGCATCACATTATAATATAACTTTAAGATAACTAGGAAGGAGAGGTTACTAGCATGTCACTCCCTTAAGGCATATTTTCTATACCTGTCCATGACTATTGTCTTTAGTCGTAAACATACTATAGATTCAGTCTTTCAGGAGGTTTAACAACGCTGTCCCATCTTGTAGAATACAGCTCAGGAGGTCATGCTCGAGCAGGACTCAAAGGTTCTTTAGCGTCCAACACTGAAAACACTTTTGCACCAGGCATTGTTTCAACTACTGCTTCTATGGTGTACATAGGGTGGTGCACTCTCTTAATTACCTTTAAGTAAAGTGACTTATTTAAGTCACTTGGATCTACACAGATACTTTACCATTACAGACTGCCGCAACCATGAAGCTCACCCACTGTAGGTTGTTCAACTTCGGTGATGTTTATGTACATATCATGTAATTTCTCTACTATCTTTTGTTTCAGTGCAGCAGGTTGTCAACAAACAGGATGAACCACGCCTTTCGCTTCTGGATCAATTTTGAAAGTGAATTTTCCTGGTAAGGTACCAGTGGTGCATGTTAATTCTGAAATATCACTCAATCCAGCTGGAACCTTCTGCTGTTCAGTGGGGCCTCCATTCGTACTTGGCTCCTTTTTGTTAATGGTGTTTTGCAGTGAGTGAAGGTGCACCATTAGACCTAAGGCTTCAGCTGTAGCACCACTGAGCACATTCACCTGTGTTATTAGACCTAAGGCTTCAGCTGTAGCACCACTGAGCACATTCACCTGTGTTATTAGACCTAAGGCTTCAGCTGTAGCACCACTGAGCACATTCACCTGTGTTATTAGACCTAAGGCTTCAGCTGTAGCACCACTGAGCACATTCACCTGTGCTATTTTCACAATATCAAACTCTGCGCTTTTTTCATGGTTTATGTACTTAATAAGATCACTGCAGTGACAGGTTTTAACTTGTGATTGGTGGAAGAGCGGAGTACTCTATTGGAGCGTTTTAGCTCCCCTGTATGCATAAGTGCCTGATAACTCTCTAAAGTCATTGTATTGCACTTCGCACCAGTATCTATTCTGATCTGCATTTCATGAGCCAGAATTTTAATGAGTACTGTCCATTTGTCATTTTCTGGAGTGTCTTATGTTAAGAATTTCTTCATCCTCTGAACACTGCGTTGGTTCTACAGTCACTGAGTTAACTGTACGCTTACAACAAGCCGCTACCCAGTGGTTTGTGTTTTTACAATACCAACACACAGAGCCTTTAGCTGGGCATTTTCCTTGGTTCCATTTGTGTTTGGGATCTTTTCCACAACTCTGACAGCTTTGAGGTTGACCTTTTGTTGCTTTTTTTGTTGAAATGATTTTTTCTGCCCCCTGGTGTACGTTTCATTATTAGGTGCACTGTACTTTGATTTAGCAGACACTGCTAATATTTGAGAACCTTCCTCTCTGACAATTCAGATTTGATTCTGGGACATTTTAAACTGCTGCAGTATTTTTATAGCTTTGGCCGATTCAGCTGTCCCTAATGGTTTGCCATGATTTTACATCTACAGTACTTTGTTGAATTTGAATATATGATGCATCTGTTATGAGCTAAATGGTTATTATTACTAATCCCACGTTTGCCGATGGGCAGATTATTAGAAAATCATCACATGACAAATATTCTATTCGCCAATTTCCAGAATTCTAGAGCACAGAGTACATCCACATTTGTGCATTAAATTAGAATGCAGGTCAAATCTTGAAACTGCTTATTTTTGGAGTCTGCATTTTCGGACGAAGACTTCTGAAAGCAAACGTGACCTTAGTACAGTAATCTCCCCCAAAAAACTGTAAGGGACCTTTGTGTGACTCTGGACCATGAACTCCCTTTTGATGAACATATAAAACATATTACATATTAACTGCTGTTGTTATTTCAACACTATACTATTACAACACCCTTTTTTCTGGCAATCCTTATAAAACACTTAAAAAACTTAAATTAGTACATAATACATCTGCTAGAATCTTAAAGGAGATGGTATGATCATATAACTCTGGTGCTAGCTTGTCTACACTGGTTGCCTGTAAAGACCAGTGCTGGGTTTTCTGCTTTCTGTTAGAGGTCTTATGATTGAGGATATCCTATTACTCAACCCAAGGAAGGACAGGACCCCAAGACCCGGTCCTCACCACTTTAGTCTCCAGAACCCCAGTGTCTCAGTCCATTGTTTTTATGCTGACAGTCTACAATTGAGAGTAGTCTGGAGTAGGGCTGGGCAATATTACTGAAATATGATATCAGAGTATTTTTCAGATTTTTTAAGGGATCACGCTATTAGACTGTATTTATTGCTTTTAATAATCATTCTCAATTCAGATGGTTTTACACTGTTCCGAAAAAACAAAACTGATGCCGAATAAAGTAGAACTATTGGTTGAACTTGTATCAAACAGGAATACTAATAAATAACTTTGAAAATAAAAATATGTAAACCCAGGGTATTCATATTGTGTGGCAGCTTAGAAGGTCCTAAAGGATAAATGCCACTCATTATTGGCAGTAAGGCAAAAATACACGAAAATATATTTGGGTAGAAATGAAGATGTTAAATGTTTTGGAGTCTAAATCCTATATTTCATTGTATTGTTTAGGAATTATGTTTACTGAATTGAAATAGTTCATTTACAGGAGTGATTTCCTTAATAGCTATGCAAAATAAAATTAGAAATTATCAATAGCCTAATTAGAGCAAAAGTAGCCTACCAACATTACAGTATCCACATTCATAAAATATCTTATTTCAGCCCATTTTGCCTAATGTTTATCAGTGGTCAATCTCTCGTCGGCAGAGTCTGTATTAGTATAGACTCTGTCAGCAATGCCTGGAGTAAGAGAAATAATGATATGCAATGTCACGTGGTTTTCTGTTTGCGTCACTGATCATTTGGACGAATCAGGATTGTGCGAAGGCGGTGCTTAATCATGGCGCGGTGTTTTCATCGGTGTGTGCGTTTCAATTAATCTACCTGAG
>JACXGM010015517.1:0-21228 GCA_016801145.1 Umbra pygmaea | reverse complement strand
GTAATGATGTAGGACAGTGTAATGGATCCAGTGTAATGATGTAGGACAGTGTAATTGATACAGTGTAATGATGTAGGACAGTGTAATGGATACAGTGTAATGATGTAGGAGTGTAACGGATCCAGTGTAATGATGTAGGACAGTGTAATGGATCCAGTGTAATGATGTAGGACAGTGTAATGGATACAGTGTAATGATGTAGGACAGTGTAATGGATACAGTGTAATGATGTAGGACAGTGTAATATATACAATGTAATGATGTAGGACAGTGTAATATATACAATGTAATGATGTAGGACAGTGTAATATATACAATGTAATGATGTAGGACAGTGTAATAGATACAGTATCATGATGTAGGACAGTGTAATGGATACTGACGTACCTTGGGCATGTAGGACAGCCAGTGCAGCAGCATATGGACGCCCTCAAAGTCATCACACACGGTGCTGTGGGTCACCCCATTGTTGTGCATGATCTGGACACCCCCCAGCTGGTTGTTGGAGGTGTATACCTCCCTACCCAACACCTGGGGAAACAGAGAGGAAGACATCAGTGCCGTTTAACATTCCGGATTTCAGACTGTCGTCATGACAACACAAATCACACTCTACATGCTAGCCCGTTCCTTCTGTAAGCATGAGTAACCCGGCCTGGTCCCCGTGGACACACAGCTCTGTTCCCCAGGGCACAGTGACCTTGCTGCTCCACTCGACACCGTAGCCCTGTCAATACTGTCGATCGGTGGCTACAGATCACCATGTCCCGGCAGTTGCCAGGCGCTCGGCCTCCCCAGGGTTATTTGTAACCTCCAGAGTGAATTAATACCCGAGGTATCTCCTTCGTGACACTCTATTCACCCTCAGTATCGACAGCAGCCATGACAAAGAGCCACCCACGCTGGCCCTCAGCCTGTTTATCAGGAAGACCGCACGCACGCCCGCACGCCCGCCCGCCCGCCCGCACGAGTGTGTATAAGGGTTTATTGTGCATCCGGTGAGAGTCTAATGAAGGATGGCACGGAGGACGCTGAACTCATTTTGGCGTCCAAACTGCTTGTGTGACGCAGCGGACCCATTAACCCCCCCACAACGAGCAGAGCGGCACGCCCACGCTGGGACACAGCTGGCTAAAACACTGAGGTTTTCATTCCTCACTCCCAGACCTCACCTCTTTGGCCATCATTTACTTTCTTTATTACCATTAATGGTTCTGTCCCTGGCAACAAATCCTGGGGCTCTCCTAAAGCTGTCAGGACGGCCCGCAGCCCGGGACCCATCACAGTCACCTTGACAGGCAGACGCAGTGCCTCGGTGCCACCCGGCTGGGCCAGGCTTCATTAAGGCTCCACAGCACAGAGGAGAGAGCGGTGGGGGGATTACAGGTTCTTCTAGTGGCTCGCTGGGGTATTTGCCAGTAGTTACTATCCAGTCACCGTACAAATGTGTCGGTTGAACGAGTGTCTCTGGTTGACAGACTGTCCTCTCCATATGGCTTTGGTCGACCAGGGAACCTACTAGGACCTACCTTCCTTTAGGGCGACGTCATTACTGTTGAACGGATGGGCTGTCATTGTGAATAGACACCATTTGCCACAGGTCCATTAGATTTATTAAAGAAAGTTTATAAACAGGAAATCTGTAGTTATTCAATGATTAAATTCACTATAATGTATATTATACACTATAAGGGTGTTACAATTTTCACATTCATTGCCTTTCTTCTTGCGTCCAGCATTCAAAAACCAACCACACACACCCGCACACACACTGAAAAGTGCCGCAGCAAGACCGGCAAATACAAACGTGTATGTCTTTGTGTTTTGTCATGCAGCGATTTGTCATGTAATTTGGAATGGAGTCGTGTTAACGCTGAGACAGGGAGGAGCGTCGGCAGCAGGGGCGTGCTGGGTAGGCAGTGCTTGTGGCGCACCGCGACACAGGAAAAAAAAATAACAATCTGCCTCAGCAAAACTTTTTATTCTGATTGGAGACAAATGATATGGGTGTCCTTCTCCTGGCAGCAGCCTCAGGCATCGCGCTGCCATTTCTATGCAAATAACAACTTCACGCTTCTCTTTCTATTATTCCAGCCGGAGCTGCTGCAGCCTGACTGAGGGGCCGGAGGAGGGGGTTTCAAGCACAGCACAAGAGAGACGGGCCTGATCACTGAGCCGGAAACATTTACACTGAGCGAGGGAGAAACACAGCATCAGAAAAAACCCATTATCATTTGCATTGTTAGATTCAGGTGTGACGCCTCCTTCCTGTGTACTAGTTAGGAGGGGGGATTCTACTGGGACACGCTGCATCTCTCCAGTGGCCAACGCTCGAACCTTTTAGTTTACAGTAACACAAATATACAAAACCCACATACCCACACGTACTTCTTAGTAAGGGCAAAAAGTAAGGCATGACCGACTAAAATAAAGTAATTTTAATCCCATACTAAAAGGCAGATGCGTTAATTACACAAACTAAGGAATAATCTATTTGGGTCACAGACGACAGAGCACAGTGCAAAAGCACACATGAACATCCCGATGATTCTCTTAAAAGAATACAGGACAATTAAAATGACCTTCACTGTATCGGTTTAATTTAATAACGTGCCGCCTTCTTGTTAATGGTGCATGGTGGCGAGTGCTGCAGCTTATGCTGAAGACAATGAATTAATCAACTGCAACACTGCACCCTGGCAGAACGTCTCCACAAGGTACAGCCAAGACACGGGGAGTAATGCTGGCCCCGACAAAAGTTACAGCCAGGAAAGAGGGAGTAATGCTGGCCCCACTAGAATGTATAGCCAGCAAAGGGACATTAATGCTGGCCTGTACTAGAAGGAATAGCCAGGACAGGGACAGTAATGCTGGCACTCACCAGAAGGCAAAGCCAGGACATGGGGAGCAGAGGTTGTAAAAGTACTGAGTAAAAGTACTTTCTGAAGTAGTTCACAAGTAGGGACTTCCCAAAACTTGTGAACTCAGAGTACTTCAGAAAATAACTTTTACTCAGTACTTTTACCACCTTTGATGGGGGGTAATATGGGCAGAGGCAGAGTGTAAGGCCAGGCATGTCAGGCAAATTTCTGTGGCCCGCAAGAATCTAGGGGGCCCCCGAGGGCAACCAAATATAGCATTGACAGCAACGTCTAAATGAAAATCCCTGGATTCTCCATCCCTTATAACTACAGTTGCAACGACCTCATCTCACAATCAGAGGTCTTAACCCTGTATATAAAACCTATTAAAAAACCTACATTAAAATCGACTGGAGAAATAATGGGGCAGCAAGCTGGCCTAGTGGTTAAGGCATTTGACTGGGGTCAGTGATGTTCCTGGTTTGAACCCCCATAACCATTGTCATTCTGACTGAAAACGAGAGTTAACCCTTACTGCTCCCAAGATGTAAATAAGAATAGGTTCTTAGTCAACTTACCTGATTAAAAAACGCAACTGGTTAAAAAAAATTGTTTAACTAAACGTTTTTTTGACGTATAATTAACGGTTTCCTGAATATAATGCAAATGAACATAAGTCAAAAGGGTTATGGGAAAAATATCAGAATGCTGGCCCTCTGAACGCTGGCCCACTGAACGCTGGCCCACTGAACGCTGGCCCACTGAACGCTGGCCCTCACCTTGTTGAGGGCTCCAGCCCCAGTAAGGATGATGTGAGAGTTCTCCACCTGGATGATCCTCTGCCCCAGCCTGACCAGGTAGGCTCCGATCCCAATCGCTCGACACGTCACCTGGAGAGAACAGCACACGTAGCCTGTTAGAAAACCACTGGTCAGGTGGAAGTGACCAATCTGTAGGCCAGCACAGTATTAACAAGCCGTACCAGGTTCATGGTGATGACCTCGTCGTAGGCCAGAGACGACTCCCCAGCGATCATCCCTGAGCCCTTGAGATTCTCCACCCCCAGGCCCTCCTCTTTCCCAATGATGTCAGTGATCTTGTACCTAAACAAGAAACGCTCTGTCAGACACATAAACCCATCTCACCGGACCTTGGCCCCAACATCCTCTCGTTCCACCCTCAACTTTACGCCTTTTCATGTGTATTCATGCAACGTGACAGACCATTGATTCTTTCACAGGTTTTAGATTTACAGTATCTCCTCTAGCCTAACTCAGTGATCCGATTTTATTATCTGTATCGAATGCAGCATTCTCCCAAACTACATGGGGTCTCCTGGGTGGAAAATCAGAGTAGTCAGAAACTGGAAAACAAAAAGTAGCTATACAGACACCTAGAAAAAAATAACAAATAGCAAGCAACAACAAGATATTAATGCAAAGCAGCTAGTAAATAAAATGTTTTGTCAGCTCAAAAAACCTAGGACCTACGGCCAGAATTAGTGGGGTGGGCAATCTGGTTGTGCCGGGTGAAGATTAGGAAATAAATCAAATAAATATCAAATACATCAATAGTTTTGCATTTTCAGATGACCAGCAGGTCAATCCTAGTAGTAGACTGTGTTTTGTCTACAAAGATCATAATACATTTTTGCCAGATTGTCGATCATGCATTTCAAAACAAACCTTTTCGATTTAAACATAATATAGCGTACAATATAATATTATTGCCAAGCAGTACATTTTCTGATAGATTCTTTGCTATATTGTCATAACTGCAATTAATAAAGTAAAAATCAGAAGCTAAATACTTTTCTATTCATAGGTGTTCAACATCTTTCTTTTTTATATATCCAAATTGGGTGTTGAGACAAAACTGTGTGAGGCTTTCAGGAGAAGTTCTACAGTGGATAATGTACAGTGAAGTATTAGAACACCTAGGAATTGTGTTTTGATAGAAATTGATACCTTCATTCACCAAGGTGGCATTAAATTGATCAGAAATTATCATCTAAAAATGCTTAATTATGAATGAGGCAAAAGTTTTCATCATTAGGAAACTGAATTAATAATGGCTGCTGAAATGTGGCTTTGCCGTTGTATTTTAATAATTAATTATAAATCACTAATTTCCAACAGTGATAAGTCATTTGCAACATTGGTAATGTCTTCGTTGGCTATATACACTATATGGCCAAAGGTATGTGGACACTTGTTGAACATTTCATTCCAAAATCATAGGCATTAATATGGTGTTGGCCCCCCCTTTGTGGTTATAACAGCCAGCACTCTTCTGTAAAGGCTTTCCACAAGGTTTTGGAGAGTACCTGTGGGAATTTGTGCCCATTCAGCTAAAAGAGCATTTGTGAGTTCAGGCACTGATGTTAAAAAAGAAGGCCTGGCTCGCAATTGTCGTTGCAATTCATCCCAAAGGTGTTCAGTGGGGTAAAGGTTAGGGCTCTGTGTAGGCCATTTGAGTTCCTCTTCCCCAAACTGTTTCCACAAAGTAGTTGTAAGCTTTTTAGTTAAACTTTATAAGAAACAAATAATTGAACCTTTGAAAATAATTTAGGTAGCAAGACAAACCAAAAAAGTGGCTACTCTTAGGGTGAATCCCATTTCTCTGTCTTACCCCTACCCCTACCCCTTCGTGTTAACCATAGACCTTGTCCCTCGAAACCGAGTGGTGAGGGATAGGGATGAAAACATACCCCCATGAAATGAGACACCACTTGGTTACAGTTGCGTTATCATACATCGTTGCTAGCTGGCTGATACATCACTAGAGGCCACAAGTGTTGATCACAAACTTAAAGATATCAAACAAAATCCACTGCTAATGTAGTTTACTTAAAACTGTAGACATGCATGGTGTACATTCAAGGCTAGTCATTGAAATGCGGGACTGTTGTTCACATCAGCACTGTAACGTTTGCGTAGCAAACTAGCGATTTAAAAAAAAATCTATTAAGAACATGGTTGCACATACATCTACAGGACTGTGTAGAGCACTAAACAAGTCTGTCATAATTTATACATAAAAAATATGTAAAATACATTTATTGGACTCTTGATGATCTGGCTGCCATTGTTGCCGGTTGCGCAGTGTATTCTGGGTACCCCTTGGTTTCAAGTAAGCTCTCGAAAATGCTTGTATAACCAAGCATTTGAGAGCTTACTTGAAACCAAGGGGTACCCAGAATACACTGCGCCCCTTCCCCTTAGCCCTACCCCTAGATCAAAATGAGAATTGGGATAGCCCTTACTCTCACATGAACGTGCAAAACTAAGAGGAAGGGGTAAGGAGAAGGGGTAAGACAGAGAAATGGGATTCACCCTTAATGCTGAGTCTTAAATCAATGGTAGATTTCTTTTCTGCTTCACATATTCCTGACAATACTCATGTGATTACAAGTGCTCTAGTATGTTTTTAGTATTAATATTATGCCTTGCTTCAAATATACAAGACATCATTCTTTTTACACACATTACACATTGCATAAAATTGCCAGACCGCCGATTCCTATATCATGCCGATGGTGCATCCCTAGTGTATATAACGAATACATCAGGCTGAAGAATGTGGTGTGAGCTCACCTGGACTCGCCCTCATCTTCAATGTGCTCACAGTAAACAGAGTTCAGGGCAGAAACCTTCTTATAGTCCTGAGGGGTCAGGTAGAGGTACTTGAAGCCCTAGGAACATGAACAACAGCTGTTTATATACGAGTAACACAGTAGTACAACAACTCACATACAAATAGAGCTGAAATACTTCGCAAGACACCTGATAACACAGTACTACAACACTACATGTCTAAATCACTTGAAATACTCCCGACAATACATTACAGCCCCGCGCCCTTGTTCGGCCAGCTGACCTTGTAGGGGTCGGCAGTGTCCTGCCAGGCCACGTGGAACATGTGTCTGATCTCCTCTGCCAGGCCGATGCGAGCGCCGCTGTTGGCGGAGATGTAGATGCGAGGGATTCCGCTTGCCCGGGACATCTCAGAGGCCTGCAGGAACAACAGGTCCTCCTGGGGCCCGAACGACCCGATCTTGTGCGTGATGTCATTGCTGATCAGGATAACCTCGCGACCTGACGGGTACTCCGGTGTCCTGAGGGTCATCCTCCATGCCACCATGCCAATCTACGGGGTCGCACACATACACACATTCAAATGTTTCCACAGCACACATTTCACAGCAAACAATTAGGGACTGTACTGTCACGCGCTTTTAGATGAAGCCGCTGTAACGCATTCACCTGGCAAACGGCAGCCGAAAAACACAGAAATTAAACCCTGCAGGAAAAATGTGGAACCGCATGCACAGACGTTAGTGGTCACCTCGTTCCCCCCCGGTAGACGGTTCATCTGCACCAGCTGTCCTTGTGGGTCCAGGACCAGCTCAGTGAAGGTCAGCAGTTCAGAGGGCAGAGGGGACTTGGGCAGGTGGGCAAAGGGCTGGGTGGACTGCCAAAGCTTCTTCAGAGCCTGGAGGAATGAGAAGCCAGAGACAAGAGGAAACATGAGGACTGCTGCTCTCGCTTAGTATCACAAACCCTTTGTTTGAACCTACCACACAGACACATCTCCCTATGGGCACCATGAGGCTCAATGGTTAAGGAGTCAGAATTCTACGAGGTTGTCGGTTCGACTCCAGAGTGGGCCAAATATTGTGGTGCCCTTAGGCAAGGCACTCGACTAGGGCTGGGAGGTATGGCTTAAATTTAATACCCCGATATTTTTCTAATGTTTGACGGTATCCCGGTATTTAAAGGTATTTAATTTTTTAAGTAAAGGGTTGAAAGAAATTAATTGTTCGTTCATTATGAATTTTGTTGGAACACCAATAAACAAGGCTGGGTAAGTAAAAGTAGTGCTATTGTTTAAATCTTTAAAAAAATGCAGAAATACTAATAAATAACTTTGCAACCGCAAAAAACAAGCCTATCCACTGTCTATGGCTTTAGTACTGAACCGTGGCATGTTATGGCACCACCACAGTACTTGCTAAGGTTTATGAATGACAAAAAAGTCCCACTGTCATTTAACTAGATTAACTACTGGTATAGTTCTGACAATCAGATTGGTTTCACAGGTTCTGGGCACAGAAAAATAGCCTTTGAACTCGAGCCAAACAACCCCCTTAAGCTTTTTCCCCCAACATCGGTCGAGTGGGCTTAGTGCAGGCGCTAATAGAACCAAGCGTGTATATGCCGTCAAGAGCATGCCAAAGGTGTAGGTGGCAGTATAACGAAAGGCTGAAGCCCACGTTAGCCAATCAGATTCCCAAAAATAGCCAAATTAAAATGTAAACATAGGTCGCACTTTCGGCGCAGGTGCATGTTCTGGCGCATACTGGGACGTCGGCTGCCTAAACTCCGTTTTCCTTTGTTTACATGCCAACGGAGTTAAAAAATCTCCACTTTAGCCGGAGTTTTTAGAAAGAATCGTTTTCAAGGGCAAATTCTCTGTTTGCGTGTAAACGAAGTGCACAAACGAAGGGAAATATCTCTGCTTTTCAAAATTACCGTCCGTGTACGTGTAAACGGGATCTTAAACCAAACCATGTCCACACTATCGACGTTGCACCCTTTTTAACAACACATTTTTCGCTTGCTGCTGCGTGGATAATTCTACCGGCACCCTCCATTGTTTTTTTCCACCGTGTATCTTACTTCCAGGTGTTTGTTTCTCACGTGTGTTTGTGTGTGTCACGCAGTGGGCATTAAGATTTTAGGGGTGCAGTTTATTCCAAAATAAGATTACTCTCAGTTGTTGCAGCTGGCGGAATGACATATGTAAAAAATACCGTCAACGAATATAGCATACCGCTACATACATGAATACCGGTATATAGTTTTTTCTGGTATACCTCCCAGCCATACACTCGACCCTAAGTGGCTCCAAGGGATGTCCCTGTACTTATTGTGTCACACTGAATGAAAGTGTCTGCTAAAGTAACTAAAACGTAAACAAGCTGGGGTGAGCATAATTCCATTTAAATTCAGAAGTGCAATTTAAATGAAAAAAGAAAAATGTGCCTTTATTACTGTGTGAGCTATTTAGGCACGAGATGCTGTGATACATGCCCAATATTTCACAACTTATAGCACAGTGTCTGGACACAGCACTAGGTCATGGCATGTAGGCAATATACAACAAACCCCTAAGACACCTTGCTACCTTTAACTTACATACAAATGGTTACCAACACAATTAGTAACAGTAAATAGCTATTTGATTCCATTCAGGATTCCAACCAACTGATACAAAAATAAAGCACAGATACACTGCAGTGTTCTGGACCATACCTGCCGGACCATCTCTGGGAAGTCGTAGACGTAAGTGGTCCCCAGTGACTGGGCCTGGAAACGCTTGGACTGCAGCAGGTCTTTGGTGACGTAGGGAGTGTTGATGAGCATGCCATGAAGAGGGCCCTGCTTGTCTCCGTACGCCTGGAACATGATCTACGAGACGGGCCACTCACATGTCAGGAGAAACAGCAGCACACTTTGACGAAAAACTTCAGACACAGAACCAAAGTAACACAAAATACATCCGTGTCACCGGTCACCAGGGCTGGGGTGTTCGGTTCTATCTTTGAATTCCATAGAGAACATAAAATCACGAACATCCCATTGAGATGTTTACTTCCGTCTGATTAGGCCCTTCACCAGGCAACGTGAGCTTTCTCATTTCACATTACAGCCAAGAGCTTGTCCACTGTGGGAAATGAGAACAGTCGCTCGCGCTTAACACAGGAGAAGTCATTTTGGAAGAAAAGTGAAGTTAATCTAACACATCTGGATGTTGACAAATGTTCGGGCAGTGAGAGCCAGAACAGGCCTGACTGCCAGCACCTGTGGTTACGTGTTAATGAATAGTCTCAACACAAAGCACCACATCCTCACTCAACTGAGCCCACCAGCAGCTCCAAAATAGAACCCAAATTAACTCCGCTCTCGTATTCAACCTCATCAAACTAATAAGGCACCTGCCCGGAAAAACAAATGGGAAGCACGACATTTCATTACTTTTCGCTTAAAATGATTCACACATTGTTTAAGAAAAGAAAGCCTCCAGTACTACAGCGCTAATACTGCGTGCATATGCTCTCTGCCAATGAACCTTTACACTGGAAATGCAAAGGGATGAACTACAATGGCCAATAGAAGAATGGAACTTCCCGGTTCTCAAACATAAAGGACCATAACAGATCAGTATCAAAAGCGCAACTCAACTTTACACTACTATGTATATCAAGACTAAACATAAATAAATATTAAGTCTCGCAATTGAGATTTCACGTTTCTAAAATTGCACTAATTGGCTCGAAGGGGATTCAATTGTAATTAAATGAAATTCAATAGCAATGATATTTAAGATACCACCAGCCTGATTGTGACTGAACATGTTTGAATAATAGGTCTAAATAACTACATTTAAACATACTAAAACAAGAACTAAGAGTGTGCGATATAGGTGCATCCTGGGAGCTCCCTGGTTCTGAGTGAGGCTCCACCCCCTGCCTGTGATTGGATGTGAGGTGTGAGAGAAGGTTGAGTGGCCCACCTGCCGGTCTTTGGGGCCCACCTGTCCTGTGCGGGAGTCGGTGACCTCCTTGTACAAGCTGATATCCAGGTAGTAACCAGACTCGTTGGTGAGGAACAGCCGGATGGGTATCTGTTTGCCTGTGGGCGTGAGGCGGATGTTGATCTTCAGCTCAGCCTGGAGGACCCGGAGCTTCCACAGCCTGCTGCCGTACCGCATCACCATGGAGCGCACGGATTCCTCGATCTGAGCACAGAGAGGGTCACTGACACACCTGGACACTCAACACCAGGACACGTGGACGTAGAGACATGCTGCATTCCTCTGACCTTGGAGGGATCCATGATGACGGTGGGGACAAAGTTGAGGAAGATGTGGTTGCAGTCGGTGCGTACGGTGGTGTTGTTGAAGGCCACCTCCAGCTCGTCCATCGCCTCTAACAGGAGCCGCTCCGCCTCGTTGTGCAGGTACTCGAAAGAGGCTTCCTGGAGGGGGGGGAAGGGACAGTGCTCAGACAGAACGCTGTATTAACCACGCCAACGCACTGGCGGTTTGTCATTACCGCACTCACCTTGGTGATGAGGTCCGAGTGGCGGATGATGGCTCGGACAAAGAAGCGGTAGTCTGTGACCTCTGTGCCCACCTCCACGCGGGCAGCGCCCAGGTACAAGTGCATCTTGTGGTTGGCACAGGGTATGGCTGTTAGAGCGAAGTTACGCATGCGGTTCAGCTCCAGTTGGAATGCCAACGCTGGCTCCAGGTGACGGTAGATTCTGTCCTCCTCAAACTGGACCAGAGAGACAGTCAGTTACAGACACAGAGAATTACTGTTGCTACAACCAATTGTGAGTTCATGAAATGGAAATGAATTTTCCTCAAGGCGTAAAAATCACTTTACCAGTTAGGCTGCCCTACTATGAATAGGGGCAGTGAGAGGAAATTGGCTGTTTCAGGAGCGTTAGGTTTTTGTAAGTGTAGAAGATGCCCGCCAGCAATACACTGCATTAAGTAAATGAAATCGCACGCAATCTCTGCTTGCTAATGTGTGTCATTTCTCTTAAATGGGGGACATAATTAAATAGTTCATTACGGTAATGAGTTTTGGTGGTGCCATTGTAGTGAGACTATCAGGGGTCCGGGCAGGAGACGAGCCATCATTGATCATGATGAAGTGACTTTCAGTGCCAACTACGGGGTGACAAGGAAGGGGTAGAACTGGTCTATAAGGAAGTGGCCTCACCTTCATTGTAGCCATCCTGTGGAACTGACAGCTTAGCTTTTCCTCTGTAATTCTAGTCTACAAATTGGGAAACACTTGGCCTCATCTTCCAGCTAAGTCAAATAATCAACATACATTTCCTTATGTATTTAGGGATGCGTTCAGAAATTTTACGGTACTAGAGCACTAAGCAGACGATTCCCTAATATTTGACGGCACGTCGTGGACAACGTGTTTACGTCGATGCACTGAAAGCGTTAAGGCCTCACCTTGTCTCTGGATCGGAAGGTGAAGAACTTGGGAAACTCCCTCTGTGGAAGAAAGACAGCTTTACAAACAAATTCGCAAGAAGTAACATTGTCTAAACACTGATGACAGTTAGGGATTTTAGTCCAGGAGGCCATGGAGCTCTGATGTACTGCCACTTAGTTACAGAACCATTTGGTCTACTACTAGTCCGAACAAAGAGAGTTCAATGACCGCAGGTGACAGTGACTAACATTACAACAAGACCACCAAGTCGTTTCCAGTTGATCTCCCCTAATCAGCTGTGATGAGCGCTGTGACACCGAGTCATCGGCCTGTGATTAGAAAGCACCTGTTAGCCACCAAAGAGCCTGATCTCTTCACATCGCTCCCGCTGTCCGACCGTGGAATGACAGCGTTCCTCCCAGACGTCTTGTTCTCATAATGATAGACGGCAACAGCTGCAGCTAAACTAATGAATAAAACATTGGCTTTTCACCGGCAGTGATTTGTAAGTCTTTGAGGTGGAAGCCTGGTTGTCAGGGTTGCCTTTGAGGATCGTGCCCCACTTGGTCAAACAATACTGGACTAATTGTAAACACACTCATCCACTTGGATGTTTACATAATGACAGGGGGACTGGCTTTCATTTGGGGGCACGAAGGCCCACTACAAGCATGTATACCGAACTGAGAATAACAGACGTGATGTATGGTCCACTAGAGAACGCGCTGGTCAGTGGGATGCTGAACACGGCGAGCTATTGACTGGGATTGACAACATCAATAGCAGTACTTAGCTCTCATCAGAGGCCATTGTCGTGTCAGAGAAGGGAACCTACCAATTACCCAGATATATTTATAGACTCAAACGCTCTCAATTGTCTCGCATTGAGTGTTCCAGGGAAAGACACAACAACACATCAGGACAAAGTGTCCCACAGCCAGAATCCACAAAACCCCCCTCTACTCACATGAAACCTCTGGTCCACCTCACAGTTCACTGCCTTCCTGAAATCCTGTCAGCACAACACCCCCACAGAAGAGGCAGGCAAGACGTACAGAGACCACAGGACAGACAGAGGGAGGGAAGTTAGAAGAGCCAAATTTGAGATTAATTACAGTCAAATCACAGGTCATCTCCATGTGAAACATGTGACTCTCTGGTGGCTTCTGGTTGTCTGTAGTCACTGTGAATCCTCGTGATTATAATGAGTTGGTTGTAGGTGATTGGAAGAGAGGAGGTTAAAGAACTGAAGGCACATGGGAGTTGTAGTCCTTACCTTCTGGGCGACCAGGAAGGTGAGCCTGCGGATGCCATGTTCAAATAGCAGGGTTCTCTGGGAGAAAAACACAGGAAGACGACACGTGAGCAAACGAGGCGTCCGTTTGCTCTTCCTAAAAGGCTCTTTGTGAACATCTGAGCCCTGACCTTTGACTGGGTGAACTCCCGGAACATGGCGGCGAGGCCGTCGTCGTCAATGTCGCTGTCACTCTTGATGGCCACGTTGAGGATGTGGATGGGCTCGTCTTGGATACTCTGGGGCACAGAACACGAGGCAGGTCGAGCGTCAGTCATACAGCACGGTCAGACTGTCGGTAAGGCTGGGATGAGCAACCCACAATAACACTGACCACTAACCACAGGCCTTGTTATCATATCGTTCAGTATAATAAAGGGCATATTTATTTTCAATGAGACAATAAATGTCTACAACTATCAAAATGGAAGTTACTTACATTGGTAGTGAACTTGTGGTGCAAAATTACTGATATAAATCTATTGGTCTACTTAACTATAATCCAATAATTCATTAGACTTATTGCAGTCTCTTAATTTTTTATATTGCGAGTTAGTGACATGTTAGTGCGTCACATGAGTAATTAGCACCAGGCAGTATGTTCCCTATTTCTAAATCGCACATCAACACAGCACTTCCAATACTCAAAAGTTGTTGTTTACAAAGAGTACATTCAACAACATCCATTCAGAAGCAACTCACGCATGTTAACAGACATGCAAACAGCCAGCTATCAATCAATCAATCATATTTTATTTATAGTGCACTATTCGTGCTGTCAGTCACACCCCTCACTTGCGTTGCCATAGACACCAGAAGTGATCCTCATTCCTACCTTGACATCCTCCTCTCCGTAGAGCACAGGGCTGCCTCCGTCAGGGAAGGTGGGGCTCGGCGGAGGAGAGTCGGAGAAGCAGCTCATCACGTCTTTAATGTTCCTGATGAAAAGGAGATGCACAAACACACTGTTTTAACCTGCCAATTGAATGAGAAAATACTCCCGTACGGGATAATAAATCAGGAATGTTGAAATGGTATTAGAGAGGTCAAAGGTCACCTGGTGAAATCCTGGAACGAGCGGAAGGAGACCATGGCTCCCATGCGCTGGCAGGGTGGGGTGAAGGAGTTGTCCAGGAGGACGTCGCTCACGCTGGCTACGTGCACCATGCCGTAGTGGTTCAGGTTGGAGGAGAACGACATCCTGGGATCACAACACACAGCCAGCGTTTAAACCAGCACATGTTCACCCAGACCTGGGCCAGAGCAGTACCCATTTCTAACCCTTAGCCGAGTCCCCTGTAACCTCCACCAGCTAGTTCTATTCCACGGGCAGCATTCACCGTGACAACCTTCAGCAAGGGCGTAGGTTTGAGTATGAGGGACACACGTTTTAGATTGGTCGCATTGTTCTTAATACTGGAGGGGGGGGGCACATTACCTGCCTCCTAACATGCCCCCTACCCCTGTCCGTACACCCTTGCATCACTGTGAATGAGAATACAACAGCTATGCCTTAAAATAGATGGGGACTAGTACACCATAGCAGTATTCAAGTGTGAAGTGATTATTTCATTGCACATATTTATTATGCAGGTGAAACACAGTCGATTTCACCGCGACGTCGTAGTCGGAAGCTTCCCCCAAGTGTGTTTAGTATTCAGAAATCGTCCTGGTCCCTACAGACAGAAGCCAAGAGAGGCTTTGCAAGAGGCCCAGGGGTTAGTCCACTGAGAGGCCCAGAAGTTAGCCCACTGTGTTAGCCCACAGAATGACCTATATAGCCCAGAGGGGTGTTTGGGGGCCCAACCTGTCCGCAGCATTATCCATATTCTCCCATTTAACATCATTGTTTGCTTTCTCATCCTGCGCTTTAGCGCTCTGTATTCTACCGTCCCCAGACTCAGGTTTAATGTTGTGCACCTGAAGCCGGGGTAGAGGAACGGAAGGGAGCCTCCTGATTGGACGGAAGAGCACCAGACAGTTCAGAACAGCTAGCGCAAAACATGACAACTCACAAAGCAATATATCATATATATTAGCTATAAAACGTTTCACAGTTAATGTACTGTACATGTAGCCTAAAATAGCTTTCACTCCCATTTTTCCATGCTTTGTATCAACACAAAGCAAATATATACAGTAAGTTCACATGTACTATGCACCCAGACACAGAGAAAGGCTGGCAGTAAGATTTCAGAACAGTGCATTATGCTACGCCATGCAGTTACCATTCAATTAATTAATCACCCATCAGCAGCAAGATTCAGCTCCAATTTTAAAATCTAAATTATTTTTGGGATTACTAACAGACAAAGCAGCATGGCCAAACATTTCCAATTACGTTTGGATTGTTGATTTACAATTCAATAAATGTGGCAGCCGCTCCGGATTTCAGTTACTTTTCGTTGTACGAGGGTTTCACCATGCTGCTTTCTGATCGCTAACTTCTAGAGCTGTACATATTGAGTGTGTAAGAAGGATGTGTACTATACCTGTTCAGAGTGGGGATGTTCCCTCTGCAATTAGACAACATTGATTACTGATTGGTTATTTAGCCAGGCATTTGTGGGAAAACAGTGGGGCTCAGAAGTGTGTGTGAATAATTAATGACTACAACACACATATGCATTTAAATATGTTGGCCTAGTATTTGTTAGGTTGCCTTGTAGTAACCTAACAAATTCTAAAATGTATTTTTTATGAAGTAAGCCTTATTGTTGACTTCAAGGGATTTGATAAACTAACAATGTGTTACACAGGAAAGTGCCTTGCTGTTGATCCCTTTTATAACAAAGTGACATCTAAGATCACATGGGCATTCGAGGCTTCATTACTGTTTGTTAAGCAGCGGGATCAAGCTGTCAACACAAACTCGAAATTTACTTTACAAAATAAAAGTAGTCACTGAAATTTGACAATCATTGCAATGCATTTAAAAAATCTAATGATGGGCATTCAAGGCTTACTTTCTTCTAACAGCAATATATTTTGCTGTGCTGGCAGCAGTTAGATGTCTTTTATTTTCAAAATAAGTTATTTTTGAAATGCAGTGCAATGTGTCAAATATCAGTGACAGCTTTTATTGTGCAAAGTAAATTCTGAGTATGAATGCCCATCACTAGTCAGAGTCAAATATAACTATTTGAAATTAACAAACACATTGGATGACACTGTACTTCATGATTGCTCTTATCGTCCACTGCCTCCTGACGTGCATATCATTTGGTCAGAGCATTCCAAGAGGGAAGCAACTAGCGTTGTTCCAATGAGGAAACAATGATGGGTTAATGCAAATGATTTGATATGGGTTAAATCAGGTGCATGCGACACAGCAGCCAATGGGTGACAGTGACAGAGGTTTATGGTGTCTGAGAAGACACAGTTCCAATACAGCAACAGTCAACATGAATCAGACCTGGTTTCAAATACCACAAATACATTCACATTTATTTCAAAGTAAATGTTTTCATATTCTGTATTTGAAATGACTAGTAATGGTATTAAAAGTAGTAATATTGGAAAATATATACATATTTATATTGTTTTTTAACCAGGCAATTTGACTAAGAACCAAATATTATTTGCAGCATTAACATGGGAGCCATTTTGGTTAATCGTCCTGTTCACAGACAGAATAACAACACTTTCACCTTGGTGTTTGGTGTTTGAACCGGGGGCCTAACGGACACCCATCAGATGCTCAAACTGCTAGCCCACCACGCTGCCACAAAAAACTCCAGACTAAGGCATTTTACCCAGTTTAAATAAATATTTAAAAAATTGGTAGAAAAAAAATTAATAAGCGTTCAATTAATCACAAAATTAGCTATGTTTAAGAAACAAAGCTTTTCCCAAAAAATGTAAACCAGTCATTCAGTAGAGGAAGCAGAAAGCTTGGCTACATTGGGACATTTCTCCTGGCAGACTAGTTACAGTTTCCAGTCACACAATATTGGTCCTACTGGCACAATATTCAAGCACACAGAGTCAGTGCTTTTACATGAGGAGAATGTATCAGGGATGAACAGAGTGGGGCAGGGGGATAAAAAATTGACAGCACCGTGGAAGGCAACAGGAACAGTCGAGACACAACGAAAGACAGAACGTTCCATTGAGGAGCGTTACATCCTGTTCACAGGACCACGCAGGACACTGACAGAGCTGAGGTGTTTACCTATTGGGGTGGGATGTGGGCAACATGAACTGGAACTCCACGATGCAGGTGTTGTCCTTCAGCTGCCTGTGCTGGACGCTGTTCAGCTCGTAGGCGATGTAGGCTCTACGGACGTACACCTGGGGAGGAGACGCGGACAGGGGAGTTACGAGAGTCGACGGCTGCGTCCTCTGCAGGTGCGGTAACACAGTCCACCAGAAGACACTTCACTGAATGGTAAATACTGTTCATCGACAACCAGCTGTGGTGACTTTGCATCTGAAACACGTTGTACCTCCAAGGCAGCCATCCTGACCACCTGGTTACTGTGGTAGAAGAAGTTAGGCAGCACATCAAAGATGGACGTCTCTGACAGGATCAGTTTCTAAAAAGAACCAGAGAAAGTGTTTAGAAACAAAACTCCTATTTCCATTGTTAACCTTTTTTCATGGGGGAAGATGGGTTTGTGTCATCAATGACGTTGTGCATATTGTTTAACTTAGCCAGTAGCCACCACCACAAAGTGTAAACAAAGCTATGTTATGTTACTTACATGCATTTTGCATAACTAACAGGCACATTTTGGGGATTTCAAACATATTAATTACAAAAGGCTACATAATAAGTAATTTGCAATAGAAATATGATAAATAAAATGTCAAATTAAGAATATATCTTCCTCTACTATAAATACTTAGCTAAATGTTGACCATTGCCAGCTGGTCGGCAGCATAGTACTGAAAAAGGCTGGATAAATGTTGCATGAGCCAGCGTCAGATATGGTACAAGTGCCAGTAGCTATAAAATCATTTGGTGCATTTATTAGGTAGGAAATGTCTCCTGTACAATAAATAACCAGCTACTCTAGGTTCACTATCAGCCATGGGGGAGCATGTGAGGTTGAAACTAGTCTTTCAGATAACAAGGAAGGGGCTTCTCAGGCTAAATGGCTACATATTAGCATCAAGTTAAAGCCTTTAACTAAATGGGTTATCAAAAAAGGCTTAGTAGGGATGTAGCCAACATGTAGACCTTTTCTTGAAGGTAGCTAATGTTAGTATGCGATAGCCTAGGAACAATGCTTCAGGGGGGTCTTTAATTCCAGAAGTGAATATATATTTCTCCATCCCTATTGCAAATTTAATTTTAAACTGGTTAGGACTGACAGTATTCTGCCTTGATTCAAGCTAACTGATGAATATATTTTGTATTTAAACTATTGTTCTCAACTTATAGAGATGCTAATTATTTTTGCCATCTCAATATTTGCCATGTTGCTGGTAGAACAAAGCAGCCAATTCCATCACTATTTCATGCAGTAGAGCGAAAAATGGGCAAGTAAAAGGATTTGAATGACCTTGACAAGGGCCAAATAGTGAAAGCTAGACGACTGGGTCAGAGCATCTTCAAACTGCAGCTCTTATGGGGTGTTCCAGTCTCCAGTGGTCAGTACCTATCAAAAGTGGTCCAAGGAAGGAAAAGCGGTGAACCAGCAACAGGGTCATGGGCGGCCCAGGCTCATAGATGCATGTGTGGAGCGAAGGGTGGCCCGTGTGGTCTGATCTAACAGACAAGCTACTGTAGCTCAATTGATGAAAAAGTAATGCTAGTTCTTATAGAAAGGCGTCAGAACACAGTGCATTGCAGTTTGTTGCATGATAGGCTGCTGTTTTGGCTGAAATAGGGGGACCTACACAATATTAGGTCATAATGTTATGGCTGATCGGTGTAATCATGCACTTCACAAGGCAGGCATTAATTTAAATATAGGTAGAATATACAAGTAAGTGAAAAATATATTTTTAGCACTGTGAAGCAGCACTAAAATAAATGCATTTCAATTAGTCTCTTGTCTTTACCCTTTGTGGGCGGGACCGAAATGGTTGCCACGGACGCAACGTCAGAACTTTCAAACCGGACTGCCTCCATTGCAAGTTGTGTCCCAGTCCACTGTGGCTCAGCCTGAGCAGCACAGAACTTGTGATTTAAGGGCTGTGGGTTCGACTCCCGACATGGGCGATAACATTCTAAACAAATTTGTGCTCACTATACTGTAACACTCAACCGTTTTGCTAACTGACTTAAACACGCAAAACATGAATGAATATGAACGAATCGCTCTCAGCGATGCCAGTGAAAAGTCAACAAAGCCCACGGTCCCCACCTGGAGGTTCTCGATACAGAACTGGTGTCCGTACATGTCGATGGCAGACAGGAAGATGGACTCGACTTGATTGTGGCGGAGCTCGTAGGAGGGTAGGTGGGAGGCGATCAGCACCTGAGGAGAGACGTGGAAAATGTAACCCTGACCAGTTACAAACACGGGAGGTAAGCATGCGGAGGCAGGAAGTGATGTGTGCTGACCTGGCGAGCGCGTAGAGCCACCTTGGCATTGGTAGTCTTGCTGAGCTGGGTGAGTTCTGTCAGGATGGCCATCAGCTCATCAGTCAGGGTCGGGTCCCGACCACACAGCTGGTCCTGCACATGCAAACACGCACACACATCAACTCTGGTCTTAAACACACACCGTTCTGTAACCGTGACAACGTCTTCATGGGGGGGCTTACAATGAGCATGGTGACCAAGAGGTTCTTCTTGGTGACCTGGGCATGTGAGAAGATGTAGTTCAGAACGTTGGACATGTCGCCCTTGTTCTCCTCACGCAGTGTGAACACACACTTGTCGTAGTGTCCTGGAATGAGACACACACACGAGCAAATTCAAATCAACAACTACCAAAAACAGAAACATTGGTTGTATAACACTGCCATCATGTGGACAAATAGTGCAACTGCGGTCGAGAGTTATCCTGGAATTATTATTTTAAATGCCATTTACATACATTATCCAAATCCAACCAGGGAACTTCCACTTCTTAACACTTCCAGCTAGTCTTTTAACAGATTGTACTGCTGCTCACCATTCTGGAACTGAACCTCCACTTTGAGATACTGTCTGAGAAGATCCATCACCACAGCCTTCATGTGACCACGGATGCCACTACGGTACCTGGACATAGAGAAAACACACCAACGCTGAATACCAGTCTGAACAAAGTATGGGCCTGTCAATCCAACTTCATATAGCGCAATGCACAAACAACTAAAAAAAAATGTGTTTGCAGAAAGAACAATAGTAATACAAAAATCAGGGGGGAGGTAGTTGACCATTAAACTGACTAAGATGGACGAATACAGAAGTATCATTTAGAACATTGTGTAATTTTCTCATTGAAATGCAGCCAGCTCAAGGCCCCACTCAGAGACATTAAAATGTCTTACAAGAAACAGAAGCAGAGACTGGCATTGAATATCATAAAGTTCACTTTTAGGAACTGGAAAAAATTACCTCAGGCAATAACAAAATCAAAACAGTTGTAGTGCATATTGAAGTTCACTCAAACCCCAGATTTAATACTCCTGATTCTATTGATTAGCTGGTTGGTAAGCTGAATGAGGCTAGAAACCTACAGGATGGTACCACTGGTAAAGGAAAAAACCTACAGGATGGTACTACTGGCTAAAGGAAGAAACTTACAGGATGGTACCACTGGTAAAGGAAGAAACCTACAGGATGGTACTACTGGCTAAAGGAAGAAACTTACAGGATGGTACCACTGGTAAAGGAAGAAACCTACAGGATGGTACCACTGGCTAAAGGAAGAAAGCTACAGGATGGTACCACTGGCTAAAGGAAGAAACCTACAGGATGGTACCACTGGTAAAGGACGAAACCTACAGGATGGTACCACTGGCTAAAGGAAGAAACCTACAAGATGGTACTGCTGGCTAAAGGAAGAAACCTACAGGATGGTACTACTGGCTAAAGGAAAAAACCTATAGGATGGTACCACTAGCTATAGGAAGAAACCTACAGGATGGTACCACTGGCT
>JACXGM010015515.1:0-21228 GCA_016801145.1 Umbra pygmaea | reverse complement strand
CGGAACCGATCTCTCGCCTTATCTGATTACTCTAACTGTCCGAGTTGGTCTGTTAATATAATTGAAGTTATAACGTTAATTTACACCGCTAATCAACATTCGTAAAAAAAATCTGGAAACCTCAACCCGATGCAAACCTTACTACTTACTTCAATTGTTTTTATTTTTCCAAACGCGAAAAGAGCTTGCGGAGCTGTGGCAATCTCTTCTGCTGTAGCTATGTTCTTCTTATTCTTTTGTATCTCGCAACAAATGTTGATATCTCCCATCCTTGATTTGAATAATGCGCCGCAACGCAGCAAAATAAATGCTTATTTCAACAAGAGGTTAAATTAGATGTCAATCATCATCAAACTGCCAGTAGCAAATCAAATTTTGGGGTGGCACCCGGGGTGGCCAATCATATGTCAGGGGTGTCCAGTGCCCCCCCGGACACCCCTCTGGCTCCGCTACTGGTTGCTATGTATATATACTAATATATACATTATACCAGTGTTTTTCAAACTTTTTTTCCGGCGACCCACATTTTCAGAATTACAAACAATCGTGACGCAAATGTCATGAAAATAGGTGTTTGCAAATATACAGTTTTCCTATCATTTGTATTTGTATGTAGGGGTATTAACATAATACATACGTTTTAATTGTCACCAGAATAATTATAGGTACAGCATTAATTTTCGCAATTTTGACAGTATTATCACCACATACCTGTGTTTTATAAAAACATGTTAAAATCCCCAAAATAACCAAGATGAGGTGGTCTTCCCACAAATATTACATTACTTTTCTTAATTTACTCGCATTCAGATAAAAAAATATCCATGATGCTGTTTTAACTATTCAAATAAAATTTAGGAAAACTGTAATAAATGGCAATTATTTTTGTTACTTCTAACGACCAGCACATTGGGTGAACACGTTTTTTAACATACAGGGTATTTTGTCTGATGTAGGTTAGCCAATAGGGCCCTGTAAAATCTGTTTTATTTTTGGCCAATTCAGTGAGCGAGACTACTGTAATGACTTCAAGCGATTTATATACATAGACAAATTATTGAGATTCGTCATTGTTTCCCTTTTAAATAGTAGCCTAATCATTTTCATAAGCATTTGGATAAGTGAGTGAAACGGAGAAAAATGAATGTTGTGTTTTTGGACAATTTAGAATGGACTACATACTTTTATGACAAACACATTTTGGAATGATGCCTTCAGCTGGTTACAGCAGAGTATACCTATAAGACTGTTACTGTCATGGGAAATAGTTAAGTTTGGATTGTTAATTAAGGATAAAAAGATATCTTTTGTAATAAATAACTTGTTGCTTTTGTTGAAATTTTACATACATAAGTGTAAATTTTTCAAAATTCCTCCACGATTATTGGTTTTTAAATTGGAATTTAAAGTATACTTGGAAACACTAAGAACGATGAAAAGCCCCAAAGCAGTTTTTGTATGCCTTATTAGAAGATTTTGGTTTTATAATGTAAAAAAATATTCCTACTCCCCTACTTTGCTATTATTATTAGTATTATTACTAATATTATTATTATTAGTTTCTTTTTTATGACATTATATTTTCCTCATTTTAATTATTTATATATTTATTTTCCTTTTACTTTGTTTTTGTTTGACTTGCTGATTGCTGTGAATGTTATATAGAGTGTGTTGTTATACTTGTATGTAAGCTTAATCTTGTTTGTAAAATTGTAAAAAAAAAAAACAACAACATACTTTTATGACGTGCGTTAGATAGGAGCGATATGTTAAAGGCGCATGCTGGCTATGTTCAGTAGACAAACGCACACTGCATATACAATTTCATATTTCTTTGCACAAATTTCACTCCATCCGTGGAAGTTGGCTATTACATTTTTCACTGAAGTAGCCTAATGTTACGCACGAACTCCCACGAAACAGTGTTGTCTCTTTTTAGGGAATGTAGTGTAGAAGGAAAGGAAGTAGTGATGTTACAAGCAGGGAGACACACACACACCGCATTCGGAGGACACTGCGCATACAAATTCACATTACATTCAGAATAGGCGAAATGCGGTGGTAATTATAACTTAATGTGAATATATTGGAATTTTAAGATTATGATTTTTTATATTTTTATTTTTTGAATTGCACGTTATTGTCTGGATTCCGCGATTCGTCCGGATTCTTCACAATGTGTTAATCATACTGTAGGACCCGCTTGACCTATACAACTGCTCAGTTCAGTACACTGCCCCATGTGGCTGTGGAGGTGTACTGTCAACTATAACATTTAATCATGAAAGAACCATGACAAAATAATTAGGAAAAAATATTTGCCAACCCAATTTTAACCTTTCGTGACCCACCGGTGGGTCAGGACCCATACTTTGAAAAACACTGCATTATACTAATGTTCAGCAAGGGGAATATTGTAGCATTCACAGACACCTCCGCCCTTAGAGTCCTGGAATGTGGCCTATTAATGGGGTTTTGGTATTTTTTGTTTGTTTTAAAGCCCTTTTGTTTACACAATGTGTGCCTGTGGAAACAAGTTAGTGTATCTGTGAATGAAGTTCTCTCCTGCCGTTGTCCATCCCCCTCCATGACCAGCCCTCAGGGCAGCATAGGCAGACGTGTGTATTCAAGCCCATGCTGTTTTCTCGACACACACAATAGCAGTGGCTCGCAATGAAGGTCAGGAGAGAGCAGAACTGGTCCTGAAACACTGAGAGGCATGTCTGTGATGCCGGCCATGTCAGGAGCAACTCCAGAGCTCCAGTGCCCACAACCAAGGGGTTATATTTGTCTCAGTGTGATGGGTGTGAGGCTTAGAGGAAGTCCATTAATTTAATACAGTTTAAGAGGCCTGCTGCCCTTTACACTAAATGAAGCTGTTGCATTTTAAAATAGAATCATGTGAACCTGTTGATAATAATATACGGCTATACTGAAATTCAAAATAATTTTGAACTATTTTAGAATGTGGCTTTTATGTCTAAACTCTGAAAAGAGTCTATTATGATGCTACAGTTTTCAAAAATATGTATCATACTGGTCATTTGCCTTTGTCAGGCTTCTCTACCTCAGTGTTCCCATTAGACTGAAGTATCCAATCTCTTCTCTACCTCAGTGTTCCCATTAGACTGAAGTATCCAATCTCTTCTCTAACTCAGTGTTCCCATTAGGCTGAAGTATCCAATCTCTTCTCTACCTCAGTGTTCCCATTAGACTAAAGTATCCAATCTTTTCTCTACCTCAGTGTTCCCATTAGACTAAAGTATCCAATATTTTCTCTACCTCAGTGATCCCATTAGACTGAAGTACCCAATCACTTCTCTACCTCAGTGTTCCCATTAGACTGAAGTACCCAATCACTTCTCTTCCTCATTGTTCCCATTAGATGTATCCAGTCATTCCGTGTCCTTCTGTCACTCACCCGCTCGCTGCCTCTCCGTTCTCAGGTAGTCAAAAATGGATCGATGGTGTTGGGGTTGTGTACTGGTGTTGAGCGGCCTGCTACAGATTCTGTCAGCCCACAGTGACTTTTACACGTCCATTGGTAAGACCCCTTCCTCTGTGAGAGCTGTTTGATCTCCCTTTAGGGCACTAATGAAAATGATCAGTCTGAAATGGTATCTGCCTGAAAGTTTAATAACATAGTACTTCATGAATTCCCCATTTCTATGCATTTGATTGGTTTAGAGCAACTTCAAAACTCTGTGCGCATGTATTTTCCATCCTTAGGTCAGATGACAGACCTGTTGTACACAGAGAAAGATTTGGTCACTTCACTGAAGAATTACATCATGGCAGAGGAGATGAAATTGATGCAGGTCAAACAGTAAGTGTACACACACAAATGTGCATTTTTTGACTGATTTTTTAAAAGTTTTCCTTGAACCTAATCCTAACCATATCCACAGTAACATTCATGGCTAAACCTAATTCTAACACTAAGACCAAATATTTTACCTTCGTCCTACAACACATTGAAATGTCAGGTGACTATATTGTAATTACATGTATATAGTTAAACCAGGATTACTCCTATGGAAAATCTTCCAGACTAAGCCTCTGAACCTGAGCCTTAACAAACCCTAAACCTGACAATTTAAATGCACATTTAAGTAATTTAGCAGATGCTCTTATCCGATAAGTACAGGGACATTTCCTGAAGCAACTTAGGGTGAAGTGCCTTGCCCAAGAACACAACGACATTTGGCTCAATCGGAAATTGAACCAGTAACCTCTACAACTGGTACTCCTGACTACAACTGGTACTCCTGACTACAACTGGTACTCCTGACTACAACTGGTACTCCTGACTACAACTGGTACTCCTGACTACAACTGGTACTCCCTAACCACTGAGCCAATGGCATTCTTCCATAGGTGTGGTGAAAGGTTCCCACAAAGTCCATCTGTCCTTGGTTTACTCTCCCGGAGAGATATTTTGCCCAGCCAGTTTAACACAAAAAATGGTGTCTCCTTCCAACCTTCTGTTAGGTGGGCAGAGAAGATGGACAAGTTGTCAGTCACAGCCACGCAGGACCCAGAGGGATTCGTGGGGCACCCGGTCAATGCCTTCAAACTGATGAAGAGGCTGAATACAGAATGGGGAGACCTGGAGAGCTTGGTGCTGAAGGACACCACAGAGGGTAGGACATGGTGACACTTTAAAGGTGCCATTAAGGCTGGGATAATATACATGGGTCGCTTGGAGCTTCAAAAACCTTGTCTTGAACATGGCGGTGAATAATTAATGATAATCGAGGACAAAAACTTCTGTAATGGATGTTCCACATTGTTTACAGACAGAGAGTTGTGCAAACATATAAACAACCAAAGCATGAACATCTATAAAATCATGTTACATTTCATTTAGAAATAATTGCACTGAGTTTTACATTTTCCAACAAGTCATTAATTAATCAGTTGAATTTTAATTTAAACTATTCCAAAAAAAAGTTTCAAAGCAGCAAAAGCGGAATTGCCTGCTGTCGAGGTAGCTTGTGCCCTACTTCCTGCTTTTGGTCCGCAAAGAAGGCGCGTTCAGCTGTTCAACTTGTAAAAAATGAAATGCAGACTTCTTATTAATTCACACTCTGCTCTGTCTATAGTGTATTTTCAATCATGGAGAATATCAGATTAAGGATATATAATTGATAGACCGATGGTATGTTGTGTTTAGAAATATTGTAATAATTAATTCATTAGTACAGTATGAATTTAAAGACTGCAATTCTTGACTTAAATGCACTGTCTCACTAGCACTGGGCTGGAAAGAAGCATGTGATCGTTTTTTCACCTTGGCATATGTATTAGGATGTTTGAAAACACACAGATGAAATTTATCATACAAAATATATATTTTATGTACCAAAAGCAATTGGGCTTCCAGATATAGCCTATTGGTGTAGCACTTGGCGGTAGTTCGACCCTGTTGAGTGAGAGAGCTGACTGATTAGGGAGAACCATCAAATAATTATTTCAAACGATTTAGGAACATAGACAAATGATAGTACATCATTAACAATACTAATGAAGGGGAAGAACAATGAAGTTCTTTGTCACTATCCATTCAGTTTTTTGGACAGGCCAGATTTATCTTTTTTTTTCTCCAAATAATAATAATAATTATCATTATTATTATATGTATTGTTTTTATTTAAAATAAATGTATATTTTTTTAATTTATTAATTTATTTCTATTCCAATTTTTCAATATTTTTTATTTTTTTTCTATTATTTTTTTATGTGAAATGTCGATTTTGCTATGCAAATATTATCTTTATTTTGTATTACTCAGTTGATAATTTGTACCCATTGATCCAATTTGCTAGCTCCTAATGTTTAATAGTCATGAAAAACTGTGTTTGTATTTTTTGTAGTTTTGAACAAAGATACATAGTGCAGGTTTAATTGCATGGGAGTAATATTAGACTTTGAAAATAAGACAATTACACATTTCCATGATTCAGAGCTGTATGCCATGGTTAATGCTTAAAAACAGTGGATATTTTACTTACAATAACCATACCAACAATGCATGATTAAACTATCATACATACTGTATAATTCCCTAGTACATGATTCCATGAATCTAAAAGTTAACATGGTTTAAGTGGACTTACCTCCATAGTATCATGGCAATATTGATGCACCTTTGACAGGTTTGAGAGTGAGACACAGTGTACTTTTTATCTTGAAACCATGTGAATAATCAATAAATATTTTCCAAATGCCTGGCTGTGAACTAAAATCTCCATTCCCTCAGGCTTCATCTCTAACCTGACACTCCAGAGGCAGCGCTTCCCTACAGACGAGGACCAGACGGGAGCAGCCAAAGCCCTGCTCAGACTGCAGGACACATACAGACTGGACACCAACACCATCTCTACAGGGAACCTGCCAGGTTAGCAGCTAATGCTTTTGATAGAATCCCGGGCGCTTGATAAGTAGTATGTCTGTAACCACGTACTCACCCACAGGAGTGACGCACAAGAGCTCCATGACAGCGGAGGACTGCTTTGAGCTGGGGAAGATTGCCTACACTGATGCAGACTACTACCACACTGAATTGTGGATGGAGCAGGCCTTGAAGCAGCTGGATGAAGGGGAGGAGTCTACCACGGACAAGGTCACTGTGCTGGACTACCTCAGCTATGCTATCTACCAGCAGGGGGAGCTAGGCCGAGCATTGGAGTACACCAAAAAGCTGCTTAGACTGGGTGAGTATCTCTATTTAAAGGAGTTAAACTAGACACACTGGGAGGAGATTTATGGGGTCAAACTAAGGACACACTAAGACTAAATGAAGGAATCCTAGAGGACACTAAAGGACTTCAAATAAACTGTTAACGAGTGCTAATTAGGCCAGTCACAATTATGACAATTGCCTAACTGCGATTCTTTGAAGAAACTGCAATCATTTTGATAATTTGCTATTATTTTTGTTGTTTCCGACTGATTTTTCCATCCAGATTATTTAACTTTACACCACTGAATAGATGTCTCCCCTACTGGTGCAGAACTGCTTTTGACAGGTCCAGAGAAATTTCTGCAAATAATCTAGTCATTTGTGCTTTCATGATGTTTAAATATCATGATTTTTTAAATTAGTTTAGAATTCTTATGCAATGCAATCTGACCAACAAGCGGTAATGTAATTGTCGCTGCATTATTATTTTATTGATAAATTCATTTCCATCGCCTATTTATTCCATAAACACTTCATTAACCAATGAAAAAATCTCAAGCCAGTGTAATACTGTTTTAAGAGTATTTAAAAATCATTAGATCATTCACTTACAAATGCTTGCAGGAAAGCATTGCTTTGCTTTTCCCCCATTTCATATTAACTTTATAAAATATTTTAAGCATCATAGTAGACTGGTTTCTTCATCTACCTCATATACGTTACATTAGGTAAGCCTACCTAAAATAAAGTTATATCTTAACCTCTTAAACACTTTCAAATATATTTATGTGCAGCACAAATACAGGTTAATTTCAAACCCTGCAAGCAACTTATATAGTTATTGACATTGTGACTAAGAGTACATTGCCTTCAGCAGTTATTTAAATTAACAACATGGGTTTGGGGATCAACATAATGGCCCCACTTTGCGCACATTTGTTTTAAGCACTTATTTAAAAAAGATAACCTATTAACTTGGAAAAAATAAGTTGGATTTCATTCCCGGCTTTTGGCTATTTCCGAGGCTTTTACCATGTGAAAGTAGTCACAATAGCCATAATTTGGAACAGTGGATATCTAGCGGTGCCTAGATTCACCTTCAAAATAAAAGCCATTTACTTAAATTAATGTAAATCAAAATAAAATTAAGAATGTTTAAAATATTAGAATGTTAAGTAGGTAAAAAATTATTTACGTTAATTTCAGTTAGTGTAATATTTTCAAAAGGGTAATATTTACAATGATTGTTTTTATTTTCATTACTGGAGAGCTTTTATTTAGGAAGAAAGGCAAAACTATATATACACTATTATGGCTTAAGGCTATTGTGGCTGGCTTAATATATGTGCTTTCATAGTGTCTAAATATAAGCATGACCAAACCTGAGAGTGCATGTTAACAGTATTTTGCAGTAGGTAGGCTATGTAGCCTTGCCAGAAATGCAGCTGTTCAATACAAAATTACCTTGCCTGCAAGGAGGAGGATTGGCTGTGCATGTAGATAAAGAATGAACAAATAGACAATTAAGTTGTTAATTACAATAATTTGTGTGACAATTAATCGTCAGCAAAGTGTCATGTTCATGATAGCCCTAGTGCTAAGGGAATATGATGCCCTAATTGTAAGTCATTGAAAATCAGACTTGGCCCTGTATAAACAAGACAGATTATTAATCCAGATGTTAAATGTTGCGAGTATGAGTTTGATTTTATCTACCTTCTCACGCCAGACCCGGAACACCAGCGTGCCAACGGCAACCTGAAGTACTTTGAGTTTCAACTGATACAGCAGAGAAAGGCCCAGGCTGATGAGGCCAAGAAGGCTCAGGATGAGGGAAAAGGCAAAACACGAAGCAAAACACAGATAAGTGATACCTCCAAGAACAAGAAGCGCTTCAAGGAGCCCATCCCAGAGAAGAAGATGTATGAAAAGCTTTGTCGAGGAGAGGGCATCAAGATGGTAAGTAGGATTCAGACAGTGGAACTTTGAGCTAATTTAAATGAATGTTGAGTGTGTTGCTTAGTGTATGTTTATGGGTATTGTAGTTTTGTTAATGTTCTGCATCTTTTTGTCATATTGACCTACCCATCTTTCCTTTACAGACCCCCCGCAGACAGAGCCGGCTTTTCTGTCGTTACTACGACAACCACGGTAACCCAGCTTACCTGCTCCGACCAGCCAAGCAGGAGGATGAGTGGGATCGGCCCCACATCATCCGTTACCATGACATCATCTCTGATAGTGAGATTGAGAAGATCAAAGAGCTAGCTAAGCCTAGGGTAAGTTCCACTCAAAACTATCTAAGGCACGGAGTCGAGAAAGAGGGTGAGAGATTAGCCTACCTAACAATTAATTAGGCTACTTAACAATTTAGGCTTTTTAACAAAAAATAACTAGAAACGCACATACAACTTCCGCACCAGTCTACTGACTTTTGTTGAGAAAGATAAGCATTGACATGATCTGGGGTCAGACGCGACCGCAACCTGGTGACTGTCAGCCCAGCCGCTGAAAACTCTCACTCTGGTGACTGACGTTGCCGGGATGCACAGATACCTCCATGCTAAGTTAACTTGGCCAGCCCGGGGACAGAGTAGCTATGTGAGGAGAGTTGAGCATTTGAAATCCTGCTCCTAGCTCATTAAGTGGTTGGTTCGCTCCGCTCCACCACTACACACCTTTTTCAACCGCTCCACTCAAACCCACACATCGCTCACATGAAAAATAGTGATACTCCAAATTTGCTCCAAGAATCTTTTAAATCATATTACAATATTAACAAAACCCATCCAATATTAACATAACCCATCCATTGTGTGACCATGTATGTCGATAAACGCAACCTGCATTAGTTTAATCGATAACAAATTAACATGATCGATTTAAATTCCTAATGATCAATTATTGATCGTTGATTAAGCATGCCCACCCTAGTTACTAGGTCTATATACAGTTGTGCTCCAAATTTTGCATACTATGGCTGTAACGGTACATGGGTACGTAACGGTACCATACAGTACAGGGTGCTATTCGCGGGTTCGCACTTGAAAAAAAAATTGTAGAAAAATAGAAAACATTAAATTATCAATAATTAAATGGTGAGCTATTGTATTTTTAATGCTTCTTCAAAAATCTATAATATAAATATATATAACTAAGCCTTTGAGCACATCGTAATTGACATTGTAATCATTGTTGGAGCTAGACCTACAAATCATCCACTTCTTCTACAGTTAAAACTCTAATATTGTTACACGTCAGTCTTGACTGTTATTATTAATGATCTCAGACATATAGAAAGCGATGACGATAACATGGCGCACACATTTTTTGAAATTGCAATATATTGATTTTTTTCACATTCAGGATAGTGTAAACTCTCAGCACTCTCAAAAGTTATCAGGTCAAAAATACAATTCATACCAGAGAATAAAAGAATGCAATTGCAATAATTAACCTGTAGGCCGAAAGAAATATACAAATAAAAGTTTAGCTCAAAAATGGAATTTAGCTCAAACTAAAGTATTTTTCTGGTGACTCAATGCCCTGCATTAATGTTATTTAATTCATTTTAAACATGTGCTGCTTCCTTGGGCATTTCCCATCTTTCACAGACATCTCCATTGAAGAAAACAATGGTAACACGATTGGTGTTGAGCTCAGTAAGAGACTCTCTCTTGTCAGTGAGGAGTGTCTTGTACTTGCTGAAGCTCCTTTCACAGTCAACTGAACTGACTGGAAAATACATGTAGGACATTGACATTTCTGCAACCCTTGGAAATCATTGGCTTGTGCCTTTCCAGTAGTCAGCAAGGTCCAGGGAAGTTGAGAGGGCTTAATTTCGGACACAATATTGATATGCAGCCCACTCTTCAGAGCCCACGGTGTACCTTAGCCCTCAACATACACTGTGTTCCAAATTATTATGCAAATTATATTTTACACTGATTTTCCAAAATAGTCGATGCAAATGACAGTCAGTATACCATTAGGGTATAGGTCAAATTTCATTGCACAAATAAAAACTCAAAATGCACTGTTCCAAATTATGATGCATAACAGTTTCAAAACATTTTATAGATTGTAAAGAACTGAAAATGGTCATTTGTTGAATTTACAGGTCATATTTATTAAATTCAAAAGCTACTTTGATATCACATTCACAGTTCTTGCATCCATTGAAATTAGTCTTCATGTATTCCTGGGCCCAATGCAACCATTTCTGCTTGTGAGCATTGGTTAGGGGTGGCTGAAAAGTAGGTTTATGCACAATTGCAAGTCTCTGGAGGAGCAACTTCAAATTCCTGTTTGCTGCTTTGTAATGGCATATTAGCAGCTGCATATTGGTCAAAGACGTGCGGCATGTGAATCTGTGTTAGGCTACTTTTGTTTTCTGGGAGTGCGCCTCCCTGTTTGTAAGATCTTCTTCATTTTCTCAAGTGGTATGTCCTTCTCTGCACACAAAATCCTCTACAAACTCACGTCTATTATTGATTGATGAAGAGGTAGCTTCGATAGAAACCTGGAGGGCTGAGCGACCAGTTGTTGATTTCCCTTTGTTTTTGAGATGGACTTTCGATTTTAGATGGTCATTGCATGTATCTTTTTGAGTCCAGTCAATAGTGTGTTGGCAAAGCTTACAGAAAAGCTGTGGCCATAGGCTAGCAGGATTCAAAAGTCTCTGACTGGTTATGTTTGTGATTATTTTACACTATCAGGAGTTATGTGACCACTTAGGTTTGGAATACCAACACAGACAAATATGCAAAAACCACAAGATTCTGTGTTTATAAGTAAACTCAGTTTTTATGTATAGATTCTGCAATTCTGTCTGTGTTTTCCGCAATGCAGAAACCATAGGGCTCTAACCTTATTATCCAGGTCTTTTGACAGTTCTTTTCTGGTCCCCATGGCTCAGTATCTAGCCTGTTCTGTGCATCCATGTGAAAGCTAACAAACTACACATTTCTACACATACACTAATTGCCTTTGATCAGGGCCATTTAGGTGATTTCTGGCATGAATATTGTTTACAAAGAATCCAAAGTACTGTGTGATAATGGCTTCATATGATCACTATCCTTACAATAAGTCAGATTGTCAAAATCAATGCTGACATTTCACAATTTCTGCCAGGGTATTCAAACTTATGAGACTATCTGATAGTGGTTACACACAGTACATGACAAAAGAGATTTACCCTTTGTTATAAATGATCTAATCTCATTCCTGCTAAAATTCTCAAAAGGTCTGGGGTAGATTTGCTTTAAACGTTCCAAGTACCACCAGAAATAAGCACAGCGATTGCCATTGGCTCAAAATGTAAACATATACAGTACAACACATCTCTTACTACACCCTCATGAATATGTGCCTTGTACACTGCTGTTTACATCCCCTGTATTTATTGCCTAAAATTAAATGATGACATGAACCTTACTTAGCAACATTCCTCCTATGCCCTCTCCCACAAGGCCAAGTCAGAATGGAAGGTTTTATAGGCTCACGCGCTTTGAGCAATAGTCTGGGGATGAGGTTACCCTAGAGAATATTTTCCATAATATCTTCAGGGGTGTATTTTATAGTACCATGGTAGAGTAGGTAGGTAGAAACATTTCCGTTCAACTAGAACATGGGGTTGTGGGGTGTAGGTGGGTAATAATGGGGTGTCTGGGTACCCTGTAAACCCCATGTCCCTGGCTTACAGCTCCGCCGGGCCACCATCTCCAACCCTATCACTGGTGTGCTGGAGACTGCCCCCTACAGGATCAGCAAGAGGTAAGGCACGGCCAGGTGCAGGCAGTGTGAGAGGAGGGGGTCGGGAGTATGTGTGGAGAAGGGGGCACACCTAACCCCACTGTCATTTTAATCCTCTGCCTTCTTCTTACCCATACCACTGGCTAATGCCTCTGTATAAGGTCCGTACTCCTCCATATCTCTAAATGCCTAAGCGTGAAACTCCTTTGCCGAAACAAAATGGATTACAGGATACTCATTCACGCAAGCATCCACAATATCTTAGTTTAGCTAACAGGGAAAGAGGTCTATAGGCTTAATAATAAAGGGTATTTAAAAAAAAACTTGCAATAAATTCTTCTGCATTTGAATTTCTCCCTAATGAAAGTGAGAATGAACCTGTAAAGTTACAGTAGGCTAGCTGTTGATAGTAACCTACAGTGAGTTACATTAGGCTAGCTGTTGATAGTAACATACAGTGAGTTACAGTAGGCTAGCTGTTGGTAGTAACATACAGTAGTTGTTTTTGGCCATTAAGGGAATGTTAAGAGCAGTCTTTTTCTAAAAACTTCTGATTTTTTTTATCACTAAGGTCTTCAGGAGGCAATATGTTTTCTCCTAAATTAGAAAATAAGCTATTTTGTCTGGGAAAACTATTAACTTTGGTTAAAGGACTGGCCCTCAAACAACCCAAACATACTATCAGAATCATTTTGATTGATTTTGATTTTTGCTTATCTGTTTCTTTTACTTCCTGTTTCTTTCACTATATCTGTGTTTCTCTGTCTGTCTTTTCTGTCTTTCTATTGTTTCTTGCCTTGTTCTCCCTTGTGCCTGGGGAACTAGCTAAGGCGTGCCACAGTGCATGACCCCCTAACTGGGAAACTCACCACTGCCAAGTACAGAGTCTCCAAGAGGTAAGAGTGAATAAGGTATTAGGGCTCTACAGAACCACATCCCCTCTGTTCTCTGCCTATTCCATCCCATGCCACCCTGCTCTCTCTCTATGGAACATTTAATCCAGGTGATAAAATTCCTTACTATAAACACAGCATAAGTGAAAATAAAATGGACAATATGGAAAGAATTGAGGGTACTATCGTTTGGTGTTCTTAAGTTTCACTCTGTGTCGGCTACATTTAGAATGTTACCACATCTTTCTCTAAAGTAACTAAGTTTAAGAGGGGCTACTACACTTCCTCTTCATTAAGTGATTCGGCAAGAAATTCAGGTTTAATCATAATTTTAAATAAGAAAGGAGGATGTTCTCCCATAAACACCTAGAATAATATGAAGTATATCAGTAAAAGGTAATGCACCCAGTGTTTTGCACTGGAAAATGGAGTTAGTAATTGAAGGATGTGTCAAAGTGATTGGTGAGCAGCGAGTAGATGTCTGAGCCTATGAGGTGTGAGCCTATGAGGTGTGAGCCTATGCGGTGTGAGCCTATGAGGTGTGAGCCTATGAGGTGTGAGCCTATGAGGTGTGAGCCTATGAGGTCTGAATCTAGAGTATGCCTTGCTAAGAGGGTGACAAATTTCACCTTCTACAGCTCTGAGATTATGCAGTGTAGTTTTTTTCCCCGGGATTTTAAGTCATTTTAGTTTTACACTTTGTCTTGATTAGAACATGCTGTAATTCTATAAAATTATATTTAAGATTTAGTAATAATAAAGTTACATTAAATATATACCGTGTACATGAATTCCAGATTATACATGCTCAAATTATCAACCAGCCCTTGTCAACCCCAAAGTCTTTCGTACGATGTAATGATTTCCAATACTTCAACACTAATTGAAAAATATATTTGAAAAACAAAGAAATGTACTTCCTCCTAAACATTATAGACACTCGCACCACTATTATGCTAAGCTGATTGGAGACTTTGTCAGGCTACTTTTCTATTCACTCTTCTGTCATATACACGTAACGTAATATATATGTATATGTGTGTATATATATATATATTTATATTCTAGCATTGGTTTGCAGCATGTTTTTTTCTGTCTTCTCTACTATTCCATTCTTTATTAATGTGTAATAAACTATATTTTCTGCACCACACCCCTAGGTCAGTTTTATAAGGTCATGTATTTGATCGGTTTTCCTTGTTCCCTCTCGGTCCCAGTGCATGGCTGACGGGGTGGGATCACCCTATGGTTGACCGAATAAACCAGCGGATCGAAGACATCACAGGATTGGAGATGGACACTGCAGAAGAGTTGCAGGTAAAACATGTCCCTCACAGGTTGGGATTGTTGTCATTCTATTTTACAAGACAAATGTTTTAAATTTTTTGCTTCGCAGGTTGCGAACTATGGTGTAGGTGGCCAGTATGAGCCCCACTTTGATTTTGGACGGGTAGGTGTCGCCCGGCATCATTAATGTAGTTACTTCATACGTTACTGAAATATGTCTGTTTTTGTTATTTTTTCTCAAATATCATGTAATGATGATGGAGCTCTCTCTGTACAGAAAGATGAGCCGGATGCTTTTAAGGAGTTGGGGACTGGAAACCGTGTAGCTACCTGGCTCTTCTATGTGAGTGATATAACCCCCGTACCCACAATGTGTTCTCTCAATTTAGACACAACAATGGATACCTACTTCTGGTTTTCTCTCTTTTAGATGAGTGACGTGGCTGCAGGAGGTGCTACAGTTTTCCCAGATGTGGGAGCTGCAGTTTGGCCCAAAAAGGTAAACGCTGCCGAGGAAAGAGCGTGTTTGAAGCCTGTCTATGGGCATAGGTAGGTAGTGTTCTGTAACCACTGTCTGGTGTATGTGATGTATTACAGGGGACTGCAGTGTTCTGGTACAACCTGTTTCCAAGTGGAGAGGGAGACTATAGCACAAGACATGCAGCCTGCCCTGTACTGGTGGGAAACAAGTGGGGTGAGTTGGCGTTGTTTTGCTTTCTTATGTAGAGTTGCAATCAAAATTATTCAACCCCCATTGCAAATTGGGTGTAATGTAACATTTTTATAATTTTGATTGCAGCTGTATATTGTAGGAGTACGGTACTGTAATGTTTTTACCAGATTACACTATACAGATGTTCCTTTGAGGCACTCATACCGTGTCAATGTACGGTACATAAGTGAACATGTAATGGACCATTACAGACGGAGAGTGGCGCTTGACCGTTTAAAATGGTCTGAAAACGCACTCACATTCTACTGTGCAATATGTGATCTGATCACAACGTTTAGTAGATATTATTGTATTCAAACAGATATCACGTTTTGTAATGTGAATGCAGCCAGGGCCGTAGCTGACGTGGTGAAAGGTGGGTATGATTCCCAGGGCCCATGGCTTGGCAGGGCCCACTGATCATAAGAATATCAATGTTGTTTATAAGTGAGGGGGCCCTGACATATATACTTTCAGGGGGTCCGGGATTCCTTGCAACGACTCTGAATGCAGCATTCCAAACACTGACTCACAAAAATCTTTACAGGTCAGAGGAAAAAATAAAATAAAGATATTGGTTGATTAAATACTTGGGTCAAATATGACTTAAGTAAACACATTTAAAAAAAGAACATAGGCTGAACATCTGCTCCAAATACTGTTTTATAGTAATCATATATACACTCAAGGATACAGTCAGTGGCACAAACAGTTTAAATGGCCAATCTCAATATCCACACTCACAGACTCAGAATTGAAGTGTGTTCTTCTCGCTAAGACTTGAGGGCTCTTTAAGTCCCTTTTTGTAAGTCTGCATTTCTGCAGACGTACTGTAGATATACATTCTACTCTGCAATACGTGGTCTGATCACAACGTTTAGTAAATATTATTTTATGAAAAAAAGACATCAGGTTTTTTCTATTTTATTTTATTCAAACAGATTTCACATTTTTAAAAGAAATTCACAAAGGAGAGATTGTGCCTGTAAATACACAAACACAATTGGATTTATTTTCCTCAAATTGATTACATGAATTCACCTTTAATTTTTGCTGATCTTGTTTCTAGTGTCTTGTCTACTGTATATTGTAAAATTATTTGAAGATAATGAATGTATATGTTAAATTAAAAGCAACTCAAGGATACAATCTTTCAGTGGGACAAACCACAGTTTCTACACAAACAAATACCCAGGCCAAGCTAAATTAAACTTCATCTGAAGTGACTTTGAAGGTACAACAGCAGCCAATCAGATGTACATTGCTGTATGTTGGGGCTTCCCCAATCCCAATGAGAAAGCGGCAAAAATTAGTGAAATCAATGATTTGGAGATTGGCAAAAACTTTTTGTCAATTTAAACTGTAAAAATAATACTGTAAACTTCTAAAACAGTAAAACATATTTGATGTTTGTTTATCTCCACAAAAAGTATCCTTCACTATGTTTCAAACCCACAATCTCTTGTATGTAATACCATTGACAACTTCATTAGGCTAAGCGCCCTTTAGAAAAATCTGCGGAAAAGAGCAGTATTGCTTCATGGAACATGGAGTACACAAACCAGCGTTTGTGTATTTACTTAGAACGCAGGTAAAATCTTTAAAAAGGGGAGCTTCTTAAAAACGTGATGTCTCTTTGAATACAATATAATATGAAACAATTTAATTATACAGATATACCATATTTCCTCAAATAAAAACCAGTAGTCAATTAAACGGCGGGCCTCTGATAGTGGCCGGGGGCGAGATTGTGTGGATAATCTCTTAGGTACCTTTCATATAATGTGCATTCCAGTTAAGCATAATGTACATTTATACCACTTTAATTTAATAGATTCAACAATATATTCATGCTATTTTCAACACTTAGTTTTTTTCTGGATTATGGTACTCATCTTAAGCAGCGATACTCACTGCTCCTGCGAGCCGCCGTTCTGTAGGTTTTTGTTCCAAACCTAATTTAGCACAGATGACGCTACTCATTACCAGGATGAAACGCTAACTCAGGGTAGTGGCAACTGGGGTTGGATGGAAAATTAACGGAATGGCAGCTCGCGGGAGCAGGAATGAGTATCGCTAAGTATTATTGTCCATTTCAGTCAATGCGGCTGTATGTTTTACTTAGCCTGGTGTAGTTTGTAGTAACGTACAGGTAGATGGCAGTAACTACATTGGAAGTAACATGGCTTCCATTCAGTGCAAGCGAGTGAATTTTCAACAACCTTTTGGAACGGTTACCAGATGTGATGAGATTGTGTTAAAAATGTAATGCAGCAATTAAAGAGCAAACTGTAACAAGCATTGACACAAAAATATAGCCAATTATACTTATCAAACAGAGGGAATCAGAAATAAAGGACTGCCTCTAACAAAAGCCTGCTTCAAATAAATAAAACCCGGTTACCTTCTGCAGTAGAGGTAAATAAAGACCCTGTTTTTATTTGAGAAAATATGGTACACACGTCAAGTTATAAACAGCTGAGCCAAACACAGCTTTAGATAAACCAACTGTTGTGCACACCAATGCTACCTGGTGGCCAAAAACTGTACTTAAAAAAAGTAACACTCCCTCTGTGACAAACAGCGGTGAAAACTTAAGATGAGGATAATCTGTAGCAGCTAACTTATTTCTCTACTTCATGTGTTCTCTTATATTGTGGACTGGAGTAGTGCATGTTTAATGACAATAGAATTGTCGCTAACTTCTCTCTACTTTGTTTCACTTTCAGTATCAAACAAGTGGATCCATGAAAGAGGGCAGGAGTTCCGACGGCCCTGTAACCTGACTGAGAGTGCATGATGAAAGAAAAGGCTTTACTTCCACACCCCTCCTCGGGCCCTCCTTCCTTTGTAACCCCAGGACAAGTGAACACTGCTACAGGGGATGGGACAAGAATAGGGAATATGGGCACATTTCTTTCTCAATTCTTCAGTTGAGTGTTGTGTTTTAGTGACTCTAAGCATAGAATGTTGTGGAGCTTTGAGCATGGACAGTATTAGTGGTGGACTGACTAACATGGTGCTATAAAGTCTGTTTTATAGGATTGCTAGATGAACACATTAGGTTGTCAATCTATAATGTTTGGCTTCTTTTTAAGGATTTTCTTAACAAACAATTCCTGAGCAGGTTCTAGGAAAGATTTTCATTTCTATCTCTGTTCTGATGTAAATGATAAATGATAACTTATGTACTGTATATGAGCCAATCTTTACAATGCTTTTCTCCATTCATGTGGTGTTCACTCCATGTTAGATGTAAGTCATACTACACAGACAATGAAGGGCTGGTGTCAAGACCATTTCAGTTGTAGTCCATCTAGAAAGTAAACATAAATCAAATTGTTCCTCACTGAATTCAATATAAATGTCTTTGTGTTTAACGACTTATCTCTCAGATATGTACAACCTTAGCTTTTCTCAAGTGATATCAAATCCACCATTCATGTCGTTTTGCAATACATTCCACAAGGAATACATTTTATATTTATACCTGCCAGGATTTGCCCATTTTGTGTTTTTAAATGCAGGAACATTATGGCATGTTTGTCTTTTTCTATTAAATTTACTACCCACTTTGCTACCCAGTTTTGTAATTTCTTAAAAAACAAAACAACCATGATAGTAAAATATATTTTTGTTGACAGTTTGGTTAATCAACATAGTGGGATCTTTTGATTAAGTAAAATAGATTATATGACAAATAACGTTAAATGTTACTTAGCGATGAGGCCTGCACTCTCTTGCTGCGATTAAACTTTGGATTTTCTAATATTTGTAATGTCTAGCTGATAAGAATTACATGTTTTTCATACTCCTTTACGCTTTTGGTCATTTTTGCCAAGGGTGTAGTGTATTAAATCTGGAGTGCACTAATGCCCATACAAAAAAGCACAGTTGGATTATTATAGAGGAATATTAAAGTGTCATTGAGAAGTTTAATAATCCTTTAGGATATTGGGCCGTTTAGTTAGTTTACCTTTTTTTGTACCAGGAAAGTTGACTAAGAACAGATATCAAAGTCATTTATAGCAATGGCCTGAGGAGAGAGGGGGGAGGGAAGGTGATGTCTGAGCCAATTGAAAGCTAGGGATGAATGTGAAATCAAGGTTATGGTATTATTAAAGATTAATGTTATTTACATCTACCAGATTTAAACCAAGAGTTAAATTCTATTTATTTAAGTTCAATTAAGCCTTAAGGAACTATATTGAGCCATTACATCACTTACTGTTACACTAAGGTAGAAAAATGATGTACATGAATACTCATGCAATATCCCTTTGTCATCCAACACTATGAAGAAAACGAATGAACCGGTGGTTCAAAAGAGGTCAATGGTCGTAAACCTTCCTTAATCTGGTAATGGCTATAAGAAAATCTGCAAACTATTGGATATACCACTGAGCACTGTCTGTCAGGACAATTATATATGTATATTTTTAAACAGTAGAAAACCTCACAGGTAGATGACACAAATGCATTTTGCACCCCAGGTTAGGGAGAATGTTGAAAGAAGCAACAAAATCCCCAAGAATCATTGACAGACATGCAGGCCTTGGTGGCATCTTAGGGTCACCAGGTTTCATCAGACACCACAACCACAGCCTCTTTGAAGGGTTCCCAGAAGAAAACTCTTTTTGACCCCAAGACACAGATGCAAGTGCTTAGAGTTTGCCTAGCGTCATTTAAATTATGACTGGAAGAATGTGCTTTGGTCAGATGAGACCTAAATTGAATGTTTTGGTCAGATAAAGGATCGGCATGTTTGGCGTCAAAACAGATGCATACAAGGAGAGGCACCTCTGTTTTAATTCCAGAGGTTCATAGGCACTGGTCAAGATTGATGGTATAATGAATTTCACCAAGTATCAGGCACTTTTGGCTGCCAGAAGGCTGGAACAGAAATGGTTCTGTGACAGCAAAATGAATGTTCTGTCATGGCCATCTCAGTCGCCGGACATCAATCCATTCAAAGACCTGTGGGCTGAGTTGAAGAGGGCAGTTGATAAGCACAAACCCAAGAATGTGAAGGATCTTGAATGGATCTGCATTGAGGAATGGACCAAAATCCCTCCAAATGTGTTCCTTAACCTATCAAACATTACAGAAAGGGACTCCATGCTGTTATCCTTGCCAGAGGTACTGAATAAGGAGTGCCAATAATTATGGAAACTTGATTTTGGTGAAATGGCTTTTGTGTTAAATAATTGAACAATTTTGGTCGGTTCCATTGCAACATCAATAAAGTACAGTGTTTCTCACATGTTGGTATATTGAGTTTCTCTCTATAATTATATTGTTGATGTTTTTAAAGTATTTTATTTAATTGTCTGTCTGAGGTGCCAGTCATTTTGGAGCCCACTGTATGCAATAAAAAAATCCTTATATATACATTTAACATGCAAGGATTTGGCACCATCTTGTGGTCAGTCATGGACTTATCTTTCATTAATCATTTCACTTGTCTTGTCTTTGTGAAACCAGTAATTATCAACAGCTGACCCTAATTAAAGGTGTGTATTTAATGTTCCCCTCTGCTTGAGTGTGTTGTGTTGGAGGGGTAATGGTCACGTGTCAAAATAGTTGCGGGAAACCTAAACTGGTTACAGACATAATCGAGTAATAAAGACGCAAGAGCGAAGTAATGTGAGTTCAGGGAAGTTTTGGAGAGTCGACAGCTAGGACTGGACGCCGTGGCGGGTGGATGCCGACGTTGCGCAGGTGCGGGGCTAAGCCGAAGCGTGGGCCGCGTCCGACGTGGGCCGGCAGGGTGAAGCAGTTGGACGTGCGAGGAGGGGAGCCGGAACCGGGGTGCGTGGCGTCCTCGTGGGGATCTGGTGCCGCGGAGTGTGAGCAGGAGACGGCGGAGCAGTTGGCGCTGGACTTAGGGCGTG
>JACXGM010015514.1:0-21209 GCA_016801145.1 Umbra pygmaea | reverse complement strand
ATAAAAAAATTCACTCCCCCCACAGTTGACAGATAGAGGGAAATAAGCAATATACATCAAAACCATTTTTTGAACCAGGCTATAAACATGTTTATTTCTGCTGTAAAGTTGAGCATTTTGCCATAGAGGTCTATTGAAATTGCTCCTTTCTGCAGCCAGCCTCAAGTGGCCATTCGATGAATTGCATTTTTTTGTACTTCCTTGTTGGCTTCATTTGTCAGCCTCGGAGTTTGCCCCTTGAGTTTAACTCACCATATATTGTTTATTTGTTATTCTGGTAGTTAAGAATTAATTTGTTATGACTATCTATAAATACCTTGTGAGAAAATTTGTACACAAATACATTGTATTCATACAGTATTAATTTATTGCATATTCTACAGACAACAACATAGCATGATATCATCACCTAACCATCCTTGTCATCCTGATATTGTAAATGGATATTATTTACTGCCTGACCAGTGCTATTAAAGAGAAGTTTATATATATAATATATAATATATACTTCTCCTGAGTCTGATTCTCTTACTGGAATCACTGTCCATACTTGTCCGCCTATAGAACTGTACAGCAACTGGTATTGTTAGAGGTGCTACTCTGCAATAATGTTTATTTAGTCAAACTGCAAACCCGCTGTATAATTCAGGATGCTGTATTATCATGGTGACAGTCAGTTAAAAGGATTGTGAATAACATTCTTTGTTTTAAAAATAAACTAATAATCAATCACTTGTATTTGATCTCGTGGTTTTGACATTATTAACACTATAGGCGACCCAGCGCAACCAACTGAGCTACGGGCAAGTTGATGTGCTATGCAACAAGTCATTATCAATACTGCTGTAATGATCACTCCCAATGTAAAAGAACAATAATGTTTATTCTCTCAGGTTAGTAGTCAAAAAACAAGGCAGGAACAGATCAGGTGAAGGTACTGAAGATAATCCAAAACATAATACTGAATAAACAATGCAAGGGTCAGGCCAAAATAACAATCCAAGACTATGGGCGAAGGTACAGAGGAATATCCAAAACACAATACGGAATAAACAATGCACGGATCAGGCCAGAATAACAATCCAAGAATAAATGCTCAGTAGAAAGACAAAAATGTACTTACAATACCGTGCGAAGAGTCAATGGTGTGTGTGTGCTTTATATACAGACTGGGTGAGAGCAGGTGTACAGAATTTGGGTGATTGAGTCCGGGTTATGGGAATTGTAGTTCTGAGCAATCTAGGAAGGGGAAGATGTAGTTCTCAGGGAAGAGGAACTGGGAAACATTACAGAACCCCCCCCCCCCAGGCGCAGCTCCTGAGGCGCCAAACAGCGAACACGCCACCGGACACCAGGCGGCAGAAGACCCAGGCAGGAGACTGTAGCAGCAGAAACCAGAGCGGGGGAGGCACTCCAGGGCAAAACAGATGAGCAGAACAGGCAGGTGGAGGGAGTCTCGGCGGGCCAGAGGGCGGAGGCAGCAGCAGCAGCAGCGGACCGGAGGGACGAAGCAGCAACGGTGGGCCGGTGGGCAGAGGCAGTAGCAGCAGACCGGAGGGACAAAGCAGCAACGGCGGGCCGGAGGGCGGAGGCAGCAGCAGCAGACCGGAGGGACGAAGTAGCAACGGTGGTCCGGAGGATGGAGGCAGCAGCGACGGACTGGACGGCTGAGTCCGGGCAGGCGGAGGTCCTGTCGAGCCAGGCAGAAGCGAAGGACTAGGCGGAGGCCAGGCAGGCGGCACCAGAGGCAGAGTCCCGGCCAACAAAGGTGGAGTCAACGGCCCCGCGGGAGGTGGCCAGGCCGGAGGGGGCTTGGTGGGCTGAGGCAAAGGCAGAACAGCCCCGGAACCACGGCAAATACAGAAACCTGGAAGGATATAGCACAGACAAACACAGACAAACAGACCAACACAGAGAGGGGCACAGAGACCAGGGCAGGTGCAAGCCCGGGGACAAGCACCGGAGCGGGGACTATTGCAGACACTGGCACGGGGACAAGGGCAGACACTGGCACGGGGACAGGGGCAGACACTGGCACGGGGACAGGGGCAGACACTGGCACGGGGACAATGGCAGACACTGGTACGGGGACAGGGGCAGACACAGGCACGGGGACAGGGGCAGACATAGGCACGGTGACAGGGGCAGACACTGGCATGGGGACAGGGGCAGACACTGGCATGGAGATTGGATCAGGCACAAGCCCAGGGGCTCAGGCAGGCTCAGGGACAGCTAATGGTATGGGAACAATGAAAGGCTCAGGCTCGGAGTCAGAGCAGGCTCAGGGACAGGGGCAGCCAAAGACACTGGGACCGGGGCAGTCAAAGGCACTGGGACAGGGGCAGCCAAAGGCACTGGGACCGGGGCAGCCAAAGGCACTGGGACAGGGGCAGCCAAAGGCACTGGGACAGGGGCAGCCAAAGGCACTGGGACAGGGGCAGCCAAAGGCACTGGGACAGGGGCAGCCAAAGGCACCGGGACAGGGGCAGCCGAAGGCACTGGAACAAGGGCAGGCTCTGGGACAAGGGCAGGCTCTGGGACAAGGGCAGGCTCTGGGACCGGGAAAGGCTCAAAAAATGGAACAGGCAATGGCACAGGGACCGGTGCAGACAATGGCTCAGGAATATACACCAGCTTGGGAACTAGGGCAGGCACCGGGACTGAGTCAGGCACTGGCACGGGGACTGGAGGAGGAACAAGGGAAGGCTCTGACTCAGGGAAAAGGGTAGGCCCGGGGAGCAGGGCAGGTCCGGGGACAAGGCAAGGCTCAGGCTCGGGGACAAGGCAAGCCTCAGGCTCGGGGACAAGGCAAGGCTCAGGCTCGCGAACAACACAAGGCTCAGGCTCGACTGATGGTGGTGTAGCGACCTCTGGTGGCCAGGAGGCTTAAGCGAGAGCGGCCTCTTGTGGCCAGGAGGCTTGAGCGGGAGCGGCCTCTTGTTGCCAGGAGGCTTGAGCGGGAGCGGCCTATTGTGGCCAGGAGGCTTGAGCGGGAGTGGCCTCTAGTGGCAGAGGAACCGGAACTACGGCCTCTTGTGGCCGAGGAGCGGGAACTGCGGCCTCTTGTGGCCGAGGAGCGGGAACTGCGGCCTCTTGTGGCCGAGGAGCGGGAACTGCGGCCTCTTGTGGCCGAGGAGCGGGAACTGCGGCCTCTTGTGGCCGAGGAACGGGAACTGCGTCCTCTTGTGGCCGAGGAGCGGGAACTGCGGCCTCTTGTGGCCAGGAGGCTTGAGCGGGAGCGGCCTCTTGTGGCCGAGGAACGGGAACTGCGGCCTCTTGTGGCCGAGGAGTGGGAACTGTGGCCTCTTGTGGTCGAGGAGCAGGAACTGCGGCCTCTTGTGGCCGAGGAGCGGGAACTGCGGCTTCTTGTGGCCGAGGAGCGGGAACTGCTTCTTCTTGTGGCCGAGGAGCGGGAACTGCGGCCTCTTGTGGCCGAGAGACTTGGGCGACCTCTGCTGGTCGGATAACTTGGGTGACCTCTGCTGTTTGGAGAACTTGGGTGACCTCTGCTGGTCGGAGAACTTAGGCGACCTCTGCTGGTCGGAGAACTTGGGCGACCTCTGCTGGTCGGAGAACTTGGGCGACCTCTGCTGGTCAGAGAACTTGGGCGGCCTCTGCTGGTCGGAGATCTTGGGCGAACTCTGCTGGTCGGAGACCTTGGGCGACCTCTGCTGGTCGGAGACTGTCCTGTGACTCCCATGACTGTCCTGTGACAGTCAGACACTGTCCTGTACACTGTCCTGTGACTTCAATCACTGTCCTGTGGCTCTTATGACTGTCCTGTGGCTCTTATGACTGTCCTGTGACAGTCAGACACTGTCCTGTACACTGTCCTGTGACTCCCATGACCGTCCTGTGACTCCCATCACTGTACTGTGACAGTTAGACACTGTCCTGTACACTGTCGTGTGACTCTTATGACTGTCCTATGACAGTCAGACACTGTCCTGTACACTGTCCTGTGACACCTATCACTGTCATGTGACCCTTATGACTGTCCTGTGACAGTCAGACACTGTCCTGTACACTGTCCTGTGACTCACATCACTGTCCTGTGACTCCCATGACTGTCTTGCGACAGTCAGACACTGTCCTGTACACTGTCCTGTGACTCCCATGACTGTCCCGTGACAGTCAGACACTGTCCTGTACACTGTCCTGTGACTTCAATCACTGTCCTGTGACTCCCAACACTGTCCTGTGGCTCTTATGACTGTCCTGTGACAGTCAGACACTGTCCTGTACACTGTCCTGTGACTCTTATGACTGTCCTGTGACTATTATGACTGTCCTGTGACAGTCAGACACTGTCCTGATGCTTCGAAAGTCACCAATCACGTGGTGTGGTTACTTTGATACAAGCTTCGGCTCATTGTGCCGAATCACTGTGCTTTGAAAATTACATCAGAGCATCTGAGCTCCTGTTTCAATTTGCCCATCACTACCTGATGTATAATTACTAACCTTCAGGTGACAGGGGCTACGCCCTCAGACGCTGGATCCTCACTCCATTTCCAAGCCCGCAGTCTGCAGAGGAAATGCGCTATAATTAACGCCCACACTGGTGCACGCTCAGTTGTGCAGCGTGTGTGTTTAGATCCCTCAGGTGGCAGGCTTTTAAATGCCCCCTCTCCTGTACACTCTTCAACGGGAACCTCCTCGCCACCTTCTACCACTCCAGACTCTGGAACAACTTGAGAACACAACACCAAATTACCCCACTGTGATTTCACATGTCTGAATTGTTTACACAACTATGATAAAAGATATAACAGTGTTTTACCTGGTTCGTCTGTGTTCTCAACCTTGTCAGGGTCTCCGTCCTTCTCCGACACTATGCCACCTACATGCTTCCCTGAGTATGGAGGCAACTTTTGCTCCCAGCGGTGTGAGCTCAGGTGCGCCCTTTCCCACACCAGTAGCAGACACGCTCTGACGATGGGATGCAATTCTTCTTTTGGCCTCCACCTTCAGATCTGACCACTGGTTGCAATATCTGCAGTGGCAACACAATTATATTTATTTAGTTTGTAACCCTGGTGACCACCAAACAATATGTACTTTCTGACCTCACCCACAAGCACCTCGATTTTGGTATCAGAATATTTTTTTTTCGTATCAATTGTTGACATGATTCACAGTAAAGAACCAATTCAATTATACCCATCAATATTCATATTGGGCTTCGCATTGAATAAGAGTGAGGTATGAGGCTGATCCACATGCGCACATTTCCAACTGGACTGTGATTTATAAAGGGAACATTGCCTACAGGTGTGCGTATGCACGGTTTTATATGCCTGAATTATTTTTGGCGCATGCCATTTCTTGCTATTGTCCACATGTACACATTTAGTAAGTATCCTACGCATTATTTTATGAGACCCCTGGAAATATTAATAATAGACCACTACAAAATTGTCCTAAATTAATTAGTATTACTACACCAAATAAATCCTCAGAATATTTTTTTTTTGAATTTGTGAGAAATGTTAGGGGAATTTCAGAAAGCGGGTTCAGCAACAAGCTGTCACTAAAATATCCAATTCCACTGGGGAAAAATAGGCATTTGAAGTCTTTCTTCGGTTCCCATGATGAATGTTGATGTCTGTGTTCCATTGAAGAGGGCTTTTTATATCTTGTGCTTAACTCAGGGTTGCTTCAACTCAGAGTTGACTGATCTAATTGTTACCACTTATTCAGAAACCATTAACTCTTGAGTTTGAAAGCTCAGAGTCAGTCAACCTAGAGTTGTGGTTTCAACTCAGAGTTTGTGTAACGACCAGCCCAGTGTGGCCTGGCGCACATATACTGAGGGTGAATCGCATTTCTCTGTCTTACCCCTACTACCCCCATGTAACAAAAGTAGCGATTTTTAAAAACGTTTCAATTAAGAAAATGGTTGCAAATATATATCCACAGGACTGTGTATAGCACAAAACAAGTCTGTCGTAATTTCTAAGTCAATTATTTAAGACGAAAATACATTTATTGGACTCTCTTGATGACCTGGCTGCCATTGTTGCCGTTTGTGCAGTGTATTCTGGGTACCCCTTGGTTTCAAGTAAGCTCTCGAAAATGCTTGGTTTTAAGGGGTATCCACCCCTTCCCCTTAGCCCTACCCCTAGATCAAAATGAGAATTGGGATAGCTTTTACTCTCACATGAACGTGCAAAAATAAGGGTAAGGGGTAAGGGGAAGGGGTAAGACAGAGAAATGGGATTCACCCTGAGACATAGACTCCTTTATATATTGTTTAGTTATTTCCTTGTGTCATTAATTTTACCTTCAGTTGTGACGGCCTGCAATGATTATCATGTGACCGACCACACTGGACACATTTTGACTACATATCCCACAATGCATTTAATTGGTCCACCATGTGATTTTTTGTTGTAATCAAGGAAGAGACTGGCTCCATGCAGTCTGAAAAACAAACAGTTAACCCTAGTCAGTGTGTTTAATGGTTTTTCCTCTTTTTGTCAGTAATGTTTTGTTGTTTTTGGATTAAGACACAGTACAGGGCTATCGACGCGACAGACAACGGGAACTACCAAGTTTTGCAAGTTATTTCTATTTGGAGTCATGGCTGTAATGCTGACAAGCCTGAGGGCAATCCATGCATAGTAGGATCAAACTGACTTTATAACTCTGCCTCACCAACAAGATTATGCGTGCTGACATTATGACATGCACCATATTGATGGTATGGGGTGTTAGTGTCCTGATAACCTGATAAACAATACTGAACTTAAATGACAACATCTAAAAAGGAAAAACCTCAATGAATCAAAAGGGGACATTTGGTTTGCATAGATAGAACATCTGATTATATTATGTTCTGTTTTGGTGGTTGGAAAATAATTGTGTTGTAAAGAGTTGTGGTATGACTATATGAATAATTGTGTCCTGTTTAATGTATGATGATGTACTTGTTGCATGTAGGGAAGAGTATTGATTAATTATTTTGTTGCTACTTACAAAAGGAAATAACGACTCTTAAAAGCAACGACAACCCCATATTGGTTTTGACTACTTATTTGTGTTTGTTCATTGTTTATTGTTCAAAGTTCAAAGTTGTTTATTTATCATATGCATGGAATAACATCACATCATCGTATGCAGAGAAATTCTTTTGACATGGCTCGACACATCTATGCAGTGGGCTTAAAAAAAGATTTCAACAATATAAATATATTTTTTTTAATTGTTTTAAATGTATTAAGATGCAACCACTTAGATATGTCCTTTGTAATATGCTGACAATTAAAATAAAATAGAGAGGTTTAACAAAGCTCTCTGGCAGGTTCTAACCTGTCTGGCACCCCAATACCAAGCTGTTACACAGTGCTTTGCATTGGGTTTGTGTTTATCCTTAGTATATGTCCCTTTAGGGGTAAGCCATGCCTCTACCTAGTTAGGGTGGCTGGTAAATACAGTTTAGTTTGGGTGAAGCTGGTATTGAGTAGATGGGTTTGATTAATGATTACGAACAGCCGTGTCCTCCTAGTTAGGTTAGAGTTTAGTATTTATGAAAACCCCAACTAGGGAACAGCGTGGATCATTGTATATCGAACGTTAGTGAAGTCATGTCTGTAAGTGGTTTGTGTACTATATTTATATTTGCTACCCTGAGCGTTATAAGGAATAGTGTTTATATGCAGAGTGTTTGTTTCACGTTGGATGGAGAAGATGTCTGGGAGCTACAAACAAGTAAGTGTCTATAAGTGTTAGCTTATGTGAATGTTTAGGCATTCGCTCCGTACCTAGTTCTTAACCAGTGTCCATACCACTGTTAAGTACATAGTTAGGTAGGTCTCTACCATAGTTAGCTACTACATTTACGTGTATGTCAAAGACAATTCAGAATTACATAAATAGTCTATTGATCATTACACTCTTGACTCAGGAGATCATTTTAACAGCCATTAAATTATCATAAGGCAACATAGGTGCCAATACCGTGCGTGCTCCAGAGCTCAAGCACCCACAACGTGTGACAGACTGCCAGTAGGCTACATTCATTTAAAATTAAACATTGCAGTTGTTGTTAAGTGGAGCGGTGGCATTGATTCCTAATTTCCCATGAAGCTGATTGCGGTTACGTGTCAGTTAAATCGTATCTGTATTTGTGAGAAGTGTGCTGTCCTGAATTTAAAGACCTAAAAAAAAGTATATTTAAATTATACTCCAGTATTATACTTCTAGTATACTTATGTTTAACCATAAGTATGTATTCAATGTATTTAAGTATATTTGAAGTATGCTTTCAAAATATACATACCAAAATAATATATTATAAGTATATTTAGGATAAATCAAATACATTTCAAGTACATTTAAATATACTTTTTTTTTACTTGGGAACCTACTTCACAGCTTTATTATTAAGTTAATAGGCATGTGTGTGCTCGTGTCGGCTGCTGTCCATTTCCTAATGTTTTGATTTCTGAAATGCAAACATTTTTTGACTTCTTAATTATTTAAACGTGTCCATGCCCGTGAGCAGGGGCGTCAGACTGGGGGTAAAACCAATACTGATTACCAGGGCCCAAGGGGAGAAAGGGCCCTTGAAAAGTCTGGAATATATTTTATTCTACCTGGATATTTTCATTTACCAATTACATTTCATAATGCATGTCAGATGAAATGTAAAGTTAGTGTATAGGCCGAATAACTTGGTTGATTGACTGACTACGTTTTGCATTAAAAAAACTAGACGTCTCAATGACCCCTTACAAATGCACCAAATGGTTTATTCCATGTGCACACATTTTGTTTAGTTCAGTTGAGCATCTGGACTGGTTAAACGTAAACTTCTGGCGTAGAAAAAAAAAATTCTCAAAGAAAGCGAAATCAGGCTACCAAAAAAGAAATGAAAGACAGGTGAAAAACCTGTGTGAAGTTGGCACCCCATAAAACAAAATAATCTCCAAAACTATACCATTTGTTTGCTACATTTGTCCTGATTTGTGCCGCAAAAATTAACGTGTGTGCTGCTTTGGTGTTTGAGATATTGAACATTATTTTTTTGGTTAAGTTACGTCACTCTTAACCCCATGTCGTTCAAATCACTCCAAACCGGTGTCATTTGTTTGTGCTCCGTTTGTGCTGGTTTGTGCCGTTAAAACAAACCGATTTTGGGGGAGAGTAGTTAGTAGAATTGTTTAGAAGTGGACTGTTCCTATAACTACATTTCTGTAACTACTTGGTTGGTAAAGCGGCTAATGTTGTTAGCCGAACGGTTCTTGCTAGCGCGGCTCTGACTGTCCTTATGCCTAAAACATGACTTGTCGCATACTTGACTTTACTCCACGAGACGCAAGAAGAAAGCAAAAATATTTGGAAATAGTAACGCGTTAGATTACCCCTTATTGAAAAGTGTTCACATTACCGGCATCACTGCCTTTATCCAAAGGTAAAACATTTCTATCCTGATGGGAGGGGTCTCTTCCAGGATGACCACGCCCCCATCCATAAGGTGCGAGGGGACACTGAATAGTTTGAGTATGTAAATTATGTGAATCAGAAACCTTCATTCACCACATCTCAACAAACTTAAAAAAAAAGAAATCTTCAGATAAGTCAGTAAATATGTCCTAAAGCACTAAGCTGTCCTAAATAACATATTGACAAAGCTGCCATTAGTATTTTCATGGTTAGTAAGTTTTGAGGCCTAATCATAGGTCCTAATAAAGGAGCAGTGTATTTAACTGACTACAACTTTGTTTTTTGGGGCGCAAATAATTTGATCGCTCTGTGATCTACCTGATGATGCATATATCATAATTTGTATTAAAAAAAGGTTGAAATCAAATGTTTTTGGACTCTTCATATCCCACAATCCATCAAGATATTAGGGTTTGCATTAATCTCCTATTTACATGGTGGCTTGAATTGTTGTTAGCCAGTATACTGTGACTACCTTTGTGGTTGGTTCGCATTGCCTGCAGTTTTGCATCTCTCAGATTAAGGGATGGTGTTGACCGTGTGTTAGTGAAGAACAAACTCAAATTCGGATGTCGGGAACGACAGATGTAAGGCGTGTGAGTGTGACCAGCACACATATCGTTTGAATGTTTGGATTTGGTTTGACAGCAATGCCTTTTAATTATATTTGCAAACAAGTTATTTATATTCATTATATGAAACATATTAACACGTCTAAACGTATCTTTTTTCTATTTTGCCTGCAGCCTTTTTATGCGTGCATGATTGAATCTGCTTAATTAAGTCTGCTGTATAATCGCGACCAGCAGTTAAGGCTAGAAGCCTGTATTAGACAATAATGGGACAATATTCCTATTCCTAAACTTGAGCAACTTGTCTCCTCAGTCCCCAGATGTTTGCAGACTGTTATAAAAAGAAGAGGGGATGTCACACAGTGGTAAACATGGCCTCGTCCCAACTTTTTTGAGATGTGTTGATGCCATGATATTTGAAGTCAACTTATTTTTCCCTTAACATGATACATTTCCTCAGTTTCAGTTTAAATTTCCAGTACCAGTTTATTTCCACTACCAGTTTACTTCCACTACTATATAATTTCCTGGTCATTGCATCACTTCTTTGTACTCAGAACCTTACCTTTAAACATTCTTCACAAGACAACAGCATGATGCAACATGGTAAGCAGCTCCGCCCCCGAGGCTTGTTTACGTATTTAGGTGTGTGGTAGCCTATTTTTAGTCTCTGTGAGTGAGAGTCCATTGCTGTGTGACTCAGCTTGGCCAAACTAACTCATCTTACGCTGGGTGATTTCTATTGAAACAATAGGTGATTTATATTGTATATTTAATGCTTCACTCAGACCCTCAGCTTTTTCGATGAGGATGTGGTCATGCTTCCTTCTCCGCTAACTGTAGTCCACAATCAGCTCTTTGATTATAATAACATTCAGGGTGAGGTTGTACTCTTTGCACAATCTACATCTACAAGAATCAACAACAAGTGGGACAAAATCATGAAGTGGAATTAAATTTATTGGATATTTCAAACTTTTTTAACAAATAAAAAACTGACACGTGTTTGCATGTTCAGATAGTGCCTACTCATATGACTTCATTGTAAAGTACCAGTACATTTCCAGTACAAATAAATTTCCAGTACAAATTAATTTCCACTACCAGTTTATTTCCACTACCAGTTTACTTCCACTACTATATAACTTCCTGGTCATTGCATCACTTCTTTGTACTCAGAACCTTACCTTTAAACATTCTTCACAAGACAACAGCATGATGCAACATGGTAAGCAGCTCCGCCCCTGAGTCTTGTTTAAGTATTTAGGTGTGTGGTAACCTATTTTTAGTCTCTGTAAGTGAGAGTCCATTGCTGTGTGACTCAGCTTGGCCAAACTAACTCATCTTACGCTGGGTGATTTCTATTGAAACAACAGGTAATTTATATTGTATATTTAATGCTTCACTCAGACCCTCACCTCAGCTTTTTCGATGAGGATGTGGTCATGCTTCCTTCTCCGCAAACTGTAGTCCACGATCAGCTCTTTGATTATAATAACATTCAGGGTGAGGTTGTACTCTTTGCACAATCTATATCCATATCTGCTTCGGTTAAACAGTTTAGTTCTATCAACTCATTGTGTCATTGACGGTCCGTGTACCCTGCTGCCAACCGTTTTAGTGGCCTAAAGCTGGATTCACACGAGACATGGCAAAAATCCCCATACGGCTTCGTAATGCAGACACACTTGTACACTGCAATCAACATCGTAATCAATCTTTCGCATCTACGAGATGGTAGGCAACATTGCATACAACTGTCCATCTCCAGCAAGGCGACTGACAGGAGCTGTTTTCAGTTTAGTATTAATTGACAATACGAAAACTATCTACTGAGCTGTCAAAGCTTGTCTTGCAATCTCACACACCCATAGATGAAAGCGATATATTTAGGGCTGGGCATCGTTCAAAATCTTTTGATCCGGTGCCAATTTCGATACCTCAGTTTCGATACCGGTTCCTTAACGATACTTTTTTCGATACCATATCTTTTTAATACCTTTTAACGTCAACAAAGTACAGTAAACCCAAAACTTTTATTTTCCACTTAATTGTTTATCAGTAAAGCACAAAACATAACAATATAATGGCTTCAATTATTTTAACTGACAATAAAAATGTTATCCAGGATAAGAGGCTATATTAGTAAACTACTTTTAAAAAATAACTCCCTTTATATCGATAGCAGGGCCCTATGAAATCCGTTATATTTTTTTCAAAAATTCTGTGATTTCCGTTATTTTTTCCCGTGAATTGGACAAAAGTTGCATTCAGAAGCCTGCACCAAACCTAAAATATAGAGAATAGTGTGGTACAGTTTGCACAATCATTGCCAGGTATGCTACATAAGTTTCCATATGATCAAAGTAATTACAGGCAGTAAAGACAGGCAGAAGGCTATTTCACGAAATATGCATAGGTGGGTCATTCTTAGCAAATGGTGCCATTTGAGGGTGGTAACCGTGCCTAAATTTTTAATAGATTTTCATTGATTTTATAATTTAACCTGATAAAGGACATGTTCAACTATGAGAAAAATATATTGGGCCAGCTCAGGATGTTATGACATCAGATTTTTAATCAGATTGGGTAGGGGACAGTAACGCGGGGGGACAGTAACGCGGGGGGGACAAATTATGCTAAAGTTGGCCATTTCTACTCATTAACAGTGAACAACAGGCTAGCACATGATGACTACACAAGAAGGCTTTTAGCATTTTAATTAGCTATCTTCAAAAAATTTTGAGTGTCAGGTGACTAAAGGAACAATCAGGGGGCGTGTCCAGAAGGAGTTTCATCAAAGTAACGCAGCGGGGACAGTGAACTCCGGGACAAACCGTATTTCAAGATTTTTAATATTAAAATATATTTTTAATTTAACAAATAGCATGTGGTGAGATGTATTATACATAGTTATTTGTAATTATAGTTAAACACATAAAATAATTTGATATTTATTGCTTATATTTGCAAATGAAGTAAAAAAAACTGACTAGGGACATGGCATTTTAGAGTGCTTGCACCATACTCAGATTATTATTTTAAAGTTAATAAACCCAGAGGGCATAGACCTTGTTTTACTTAGTGGAGAAGGATTTCATTTAGTAAGAAAGCTTGAAAAAATAAGTTTCAACCCATTTTTTCACAACTTATTCTTGATTATATCATGGGGTAGCCTATTAGTCATGTTAATAACACATTATTTCTTCTCACAGAAGAATCTACCCAAAATCTAAAAACTAAAAGAGTAGACAAATATTTCGTAAGATATGGAAGAAAAGTGGAACAACGACAAACAAATATATTTATAAAAACTTTATTTTACAAAGTTGTATCAAGAGCAATCGTGTGGACAACACCATAACATTCAGCAGCAGTCCCGCTAGTTTGACCTTGCTATCCCTGAGTGAGAGAGCTGCCTGATTAGCGAGACCGTCAGAGAATTGCTTCAGGCGAAGTAACATAGTAGCCTATAGCTAGTTATATGCATTTGGATAAGTGATTGATTGGAGAAAAACAAGCGGTGTCTGATTGTAAAATTTAGAATGGAGTAAATACCATTGTTAATAGCTGTCCATTATCAAGCGGATTACAACATTTGAACGATATGACGGAGCGCATGCTGGCCAAGTTCGGTAGAGAAACACAATGCATTTAGCCTATAGTGCGCAAATTAACTTCCATGTCTGCTGCTTTTTGTATTAGGAGAAACTCAATGACAGTGAATGAATACCTAACACCAGGGTGGACACGCGCAGAGGATAATGTGAAGGGGGAAATAGACAGATCTAACTACAGCAACCAACTAACAGCACAAGCTAGCTAACATACATACAGTAGTCAACATTATGGGGAGAATAATTGAGTTTCGATACGCGATCGAAATAAGCGCAACGACGGCAGTAGTAAACCTGTGTTTGGTTTAAGTAGTGAAATTACACTTATCTGTCAAGTATTTCTAAAATGTGTAACCTTATCGTTACGTCGGTAAAACAAATATGTTGCCTGGTCAAAGAGTAACATTATAAACGGTATACGATATATCTTCAGAAATCCTCTGCGTGGTGGTGGTGTCTGTCTCGTTCACATGACGTGTTTTAAAATGTGTTAGATAGCCAATCGCAGGTGACTATGTCGTTACATGCAAGTATGCTAAATGATTATTGGCTCACAGACGCTTTTGGAACCGAAATTTGGCATCGAAAGATAAATAATTTTTTGATACTCGATAGTATTGGAGTATTTCGGTCGGTGCCATAAAAGTATCGATGTTCGGTGCCCAGCCCTAGATATATTAGCTCTTTCTCGGATGTAAATCAACTTCCGGTTCTGGCACCATACGTCAAAGCACCGCAAAAGTTGGATTATTTCAACTGTTGCGACACATCCGGCGCACCGCATCCACATTTTTCCGGTTCCGGTAGATTTGCCGCAGCGGTGCGCATTGCTTCCTATTGAAATGAATTGACTTCCGCCGCAATGCAACCAGTTAGCCGGACCTGGTGTGAATCCAGCTTAACTAAGAAAACGGATTATCGATTCACTGCTTGTTATCCGTTTACTCTAATTTAGATTTACCAGATTGGATTTACCACTGTGGATTTACCGCTGTGGATTTACCGCTGTGGATTTACCGCTGTGGATTTACCGCTGTGGATTTACAGCTGTGGATTTACCGCTGTGGATTTACCGCTGTGGATTTACCAGATTGGATTTACCGCTGTGGATTTACCGCTGTGGATTTACCAGATTGGATTTACCACTGTGGATTTACCACTGTGGATTTACCACTGTGGATTTCAGAACACAAGCACTGTTCAGGAAGGCGTGATAATGGGTGGGGCTTACGAACAAGGTGCATTCAATTTTATAGAGCTCAACAGTCCCGCCCCTCATTCGAGAGAGCTTGGGTTCCGGAAGTAAATTTCCCATTAATTTCTCCCGTTGACTTCTGGAAAAATCTGTAGACTATATAAAGAGTTTTAGACCATGCCTTAGGCTAACCAGCTGCGAGGTAACTTATAAGCATACAAAATATAATTGCGAGTGAAAAAATGAACCGCAAATCCAAAAAAAGTCAAAGGTACAAGACTGTGTACATATTTTTTATTCCGAACAAAGGAACTACACATCCCATAAAACAGTGCGAGTGTTATCTTTCCTCCTTTACATTACTTTATATTGCCTAACTTCAGCCTGCCAGAGTTGGAAACGGAAAGCTTTTTCGCGAAATAAAGTAAACATTTCCATGGTAATAGCGAGTTTGTCTCCATGACATCACTGATTCCACCAATCAGAGGCATCACTGCTGGTTTAGGATTGTGGTAAAAATGTCAGAGCTGCCAACATTTAAAAAAACCTTGGAGTGAGATTTTATCAGGGTCGACCAAAATTATGCCACGCACGCAGGTTGTTGGCTCAGATATCAGAGAATTGTAATTAATTTGATGTTGTACCCATGTTGTACCCTGCATTCTGGTGGTTTGTAGGGAGGCCCAAAGCCGTTGATAGGGGCAGCCTATTGGATATGGACAATATTAGTTACATTCTGTGAAGCAGACATAGCTGAAGGTCCATCCCCAGGAAATGTTGGATTAAGTCTTGTGATTTCCTGCATTCTAGTGGATTTTTGAGTGGTCTGCTAAAGATGTGCAATACCTGAAATTACTCTGATTCATGTTTGGCATCATGACTTGTACGGCCTTCTAGACTTGAGCTTAACATTCCACCAGAAAACTTTTGTGTGTCTAAACGCCTATGTACCACAATAAAGCCTTATTCATAGACCAGTGTTTAGAATTTGACCTACAGTAGGTAGGTTGATTGATATTTTGATTAGAATGGTATTAAACAAATTTTAAACTGAAACCTAACCCATGTTGTGAATAATTGTATTTTTAAGAGCACTTATTTATTTATGTTCAGCCAAAAAGACAGAAGATTAGTTAGGGAAGGACATTGTTCTTCATTCAAAGCCCACCAAATGCTTTATCAGAAACAAATAAGTGCAACAAACAAAGTGCTTAAAAGTACTTAAACAGTACAACTTTTTCCAAGCATAGAACAGATTAATGCATTACAAAAATAACAACAAAATGAGGCATAATCAGTATCAGATGCAGATCAGAAGCTGGTTAAAGTCCTTGTCTATGATCTGTGGGCATGGTTATACTGGCCTGTGGCCTTCTTGGAGGACTTGATGAACTCAGAGGGGGAATCCCATTTGAAGCAGGGCTCCATATTGGCCATCTTTATGGAAACAGGGTGCCATCCAATGCTAGGCTGTTTCTTCTCTTGGTTTTGTTCAGTCCCACAACTGAAAACACCCTGTCAGCATCTACATTTGCCTGGAGCAACACCAGGACGAGCTTGGCGACGGCAGTAAGCCTCTCAAATTCTTTGGCTCCTGTCACCTATGGAAAATGCACTAAAGTACAATGGAATAAAATACCTTGATTTTTGATCAGATAAAACATGCATAATTTGCAACATGCATGACACATATATGCACGCAACAATTTTAAGCAACAGATGTAGCCAAACCACACCTTCCTAAAGGAAAGACAAAACAAACCAAAAATGTTTACCTTGTTTCCTGGTTGCCATTTCAGCCCAGAAGCTTTCCATTTCAGTTTGTCCTGCAGGGTATCATTGGCATGGTCTGAAAATGTAGAAACTCCTCACCCAGAAGGTCATGCTCCTCTGGCCCATGGTATGGGAGGAGATGGGGAAACCTATTTATGAAAGTAGAGTTACAAGTTGTTAAGTTTTAGGTATATAGGCATCAACCTGTAGCAGTTCATACGCATCTTTGAGGAGAAGCCACATAAAAATAGCTCCTGTGCAGTTTAGGAGTGAAAATACCTCATCATAAAACGCAGGGTGTTTCAGCTAAGATAATAGACAATAATTAGAAAAAAAACTAGCTAACCTTTCAACAAAGTACAGGGCATCATTTATGTCACTTTCAGCCCTCTGCCGTACATCTACAAATATTGCATGTTTGATCAGTGGATCTTCCAGTGGCAGCTCGTTGTGCATAGTCCACAGTACTTGTCAGGAAAAACATGTAACCCTCGTCGAGTAATCTGTTATGTTTAGCCCTGGTGGTGAATCCAATGTTCAACTTTCTTCCTTAACTAAACCCAGTCAAAACAAATAATTTCTTTCAAGATTTAAAGTTTTAGAGAGTGAGTACTCAATTGGATGATATTTCATTGTTACATACCTAGTCTCAGCTCATCAGAATTCTCAAGGTAGTGACCGTTTCTTCTCCCATTGTCTTTCGCGGTAATGGTATCTCTTCTTCTGTCACTAACTTCTGGGTGCAGCCGTAATTATACAATCTATGGGTGCAGCGCATATTCTGGGTGCAGCGCATAAGGTTCAGTGGCGCTCATCAGCGCCATCTACCGCCGGGGAGTTTAAAAAAGGAACAAACGAGTCTCGGACAGATTTATTTGCGTGAGAAATTGAATGTGTGGCGTGAGTGCGTGTGAAAACCGGCAAAAGCGTGTGTCACACGGCGAAAGCATGAGAGTTGGCAGCTCTGTGAAGTACTTATTCAAGACATCACGAATAAAAGACATTGATCACAAAACAAGGTTGGTGCCCCATTAACCTTTGGATGTATGGTATATATGAGCATATACAATAGCTTAGTCATGTTGTAGCTGGTTTTAAGTCTAAAATCGACGGTTACGATTTTATGGAATTGTGAATGGAGAAAATGTATCGTATTCTTACTTCCGGAGTCGGCTGTGGGAGGGACTGTTGAGGTCTATTAAGTACATACATTTGGGGTTGCGTTATTGCGAGAGAATTTTTGCAACTTCGACATTTGCAATCTCCGACTCCGCTATTTTTAGAAGGTTGGATGGTGCTTGTAGGAGACTATAGCCGCTTTCCGACCGCAGGGATTTTTGCAGTTCCTAGAACATAACGTTCATATAACCCTTTTTTTCTTGCTTTCCGATAGAAGAAATTGCGGGATTATTTAGTTCCTCGCACCGCCGTTCCTATAACCTTTTTAGTTCCTACTCCAGAGCAGGGTCTTTCCATTTTCCCTTTTCCTAGGTCCACGTTGATTGGTCTAACTTATAAATTACACCGGTCGCTTCGTTTGTCTGTTGCGTATAATGCTACATATCATGCTGGAGCCTTCGTCTTTTGTGTTTCTGTGTTAAGTAGCTACTCAATTTCTATGAATCCAGTCTAGTTATAAAAACGCTGCGGTTCGAACTCAGTTATTAGGACATTATCATCACAACATTATTTTTATAAAGTTGTAAAATTTTCAGCCTCGTAATCTGAAAGAACAGCAAGCCGCGGTAGGAACCAGCACTACTTGGGCTGAAAACAACCAGATCATCCGCATACATAAGATGATTTACACACTTATCTCCAATTATACACCCAGTGTTACAAACATTAAACTGTGAAATGTTGTATGTAGGTGCTACACTAAAGTCTAGTGACGCCGCTATAAAAGCTTGTTGCGGTGCTTGCGTCACGCCCTTATCCCTCCTACCAGTTCCTATGGCCACTTGACCAGTGCGAATGCAAAGAGCAAAACCGGTTTTCGGGGAGAGTAGTTAGTAGAACTGTTTAGAAGTGGACTCTTCCTATAACTACGTTCCTGTAACTACTTGGTCGGAAAGCGGCTATTGGGTACCGTTATATTATGGGGTACCAATTGTGCTACACCTCTCTTCCTTGTCGCTACCTTTGACCATGGGCGTTTCTAGGCATAGGCAACATCGGCGGTCGCCTAGGGCGCCATCTGCTTGGGGGCGCCCCCTCCCCACCCTTAAATATATATAATTTGTATGGGGGCAATCAATATGTATTTTTATTATTATAAAAATGTAACTCCAGACATATTTATTTGATTTATTCATCATGATATTGATGACTCATGAGACAGCGTTGGCACAGGACAGGTGTGAATGCTGGGTGAGTGACGTCTGTGTCGAACGCCTGTTGAACGTTCATTGTTAAACTTTTGGCTGCGGTTCTGTAAGGTGGCTACTATGAAAATATCAAAGCAATCGGGGGCACAGTTTAGAAAGAAGAGGAAAGATGTGGAAGAAAGGAGACAGAAGTATAGTGGTATGTATTTTATGCACATTTTGAAAAGCATCTGTCTACAATATTGCAATCTGCACTAGCCTATTTGCATAGCCTATTTGTCGAAATTAAAATCCCTTCTCAAACCTCGATTTTAAGCAAAGCAGTCCAAAGACCACCATAAATGGTTATAAATATGGGCATATTTGTCTAGAACACGTTCATCCACGATCTATATCTATATATTTAACCGGGAAAGAAATAGTCCCTTGCAGTTCGTGTATTCATCACCGTCTCATGTCCTTTAGACAGATATTTAAGAGGAGATGGAAAACCAGCTTACCATTAATTCACATAATGTATTGGTTTCATTAAATATACATTGTCAATATAGATTAACACATGCATTTGTTTACGTTGTCAGTCGCGGGCGGTGGAGTGACGTTTGGGTATGCACTGGCATTCTGCCAGCAACACTATACATGCCTTCACAGGTCCGGTATAAGGAGAAATCCTCAAAATAAAAGCCCATCACACGTGATTATCTCATGAACCCTACATGGTAGCAACTATTGTCTGATACCATTGGAAAGAGGAGATTCGTCTGCAAATTATAAGTGCTAGATTGTCTATGTGGGTTTATGATTGCCGGAGATGTCGCGCATCAAAGTTGTAGACTTTTTTCCCTCACTATTTTTCTATACGTTTGTTAAAACCCAGCTATATATCCCTTCCAGAAATTGTTGGTCTTGTGCAGGGTGATGTCCTACATCAGTGGTGTCAAACCAGATCCACAAAGGGCCTTCCTGCAGGTTTTCGCATTTACCTTGTACCTGAATGATTGATTGTCACTAATTGGTTAGGATCTCCCCTCACCTGGCAGTCTACGTCTTAATTGGGCTCTAAGACCAAAAACCAGCATACACTCGGCCCTCCGTGGAACCGGTTTAACACCTGTGTCCTACATCATTGCAGAGTTGTTAGTTTGTCATTTTCATTTGCTAATTCCAGTCTGTAATGTTTTTAGTAAAACAAAGACAGACTAAAAACACATGATTAACCTGCTGACGCACTTGTATTTATTTTGTGTGTTTATAGTAGTAAAAATTAAGTTATTTTCCCTGGCTGTTTTTTGGAGGGGTGGGGGGCGCCATTTTGAGACCTCGCCTAGGGTGCCAGATTAGCCAGAAACGCCCCTGTTGGTAGTTATAAAATACATAAACCAGCACTAGCTGTTAAATAATTAATACTTATTCTTGTGGAAGTTCTACCAACCTTTATAATTACATATCAATAAGGAGTTTAAATGGTTGTCATGAAACATGTTTTGTAACTTAATCGATGATTTGTTGTAAATGATGTGAAGATAAATTTTAGGGCTCTACTGGTACTTCAGGCCATGAAGCTAGTAGGTGTGATCCAGATTGTTGTTCAAAAATATTGAAAAGTATATCATACATCCAGCTATTGTGGGTTACTGCTTTTTGGTGGCACTCTTTCACCCACTCAACTAGAACATTTTGGACGAGGTAACTTTATTTCATTGTGTATTTGCACAAATTACCATGTACCTCCCTCAGATCAATGTATTTAATGTATGAATATATGAATTACCTGTATATAACCTCCAATAAAGGATTTTTAATCTTAGTGATCGCCTCATGTGCCTAAGTCTTACATTGGCCTAAGTTGTAGTTAAATTATAGTTTTCTCAGTTTTTAATCATATCTAACTATATATATATACATACATACATACATACATACATACATACATACATACATACATACATACATACATACATACATACATACATACATACAGTTCCTTGCGAAATTATTGAACCCTCTTTAACATTTCGACCTTTTGCCACATTTCAGGCTTCAAACATAAAGATAACTATTTTTTTTTACAGCATTTTCATGATGCTCTCTGTGCTTTCAACGGACCTCTGAGACTATCACAGAGCAGGTGCATTTATACGGAGACTTGATTACACACAGGTGGATTCTATTTATCATCATTAGTCATTTAGGTCAACATTGGATCATTCAGAGATCCTCACTGAACTTCTGGAGAGAGTTTGCTGCACTGAAAGTAAAGGGCCTGAATAATTTT
>JACXGM010015513.1:6847-21295 GCA_016801145.1 Umbra pygmaea | reverse complement strand
CTAGCATAACGACAGCATCTAGCATAACGACAGCATCTAGCATAACGACAGCATCTAGCATAACGACAGCATCTAGCATAACGACAGCATCTAGCATAACGACAGCATCTAGTATAACGACAGCATCTAGCATAACGACAGCATCTAGCATAACGACAGCATCTAGCATAACGACAGCATCTAGCATAACGACAGCACCTAGCATGACAACAGTACCTAGCATAACGACAGCACCTAGCAAAACATAACAACAGCACCTAGCATAACAACAGCCTCTAGCATAACAACAGCCTCTAGCATAACAACAGCCTCTAGCATAACAACAGCATCTAGCATGGAAATACATTTATCATGACAAACCATCTACAAATAAAAAATGACAACAGGTGTAGCATGACCCCAGTGTCTACCTGCGGGAGTATTGGTGGGCACACTCTCCAGTTCCTGAACAATGTTGATGTCCAGCAGCTCAAACGACAGCAGGTCCTGGGCTGTGAGCAGGTCCACAGAGGGAATGTAGTATTCTGGTTGGTTCTGCTCCACTGAGAGCAGTGCTTGGTCTCTGGAGGCAGCAGAACAACACTGATCCTTCTTGTCTGTGGTCAGTGGGTTCTTCCCCTGTAGACAAACGGCAGAATGTTATAAAAACAACACAGTGTACAAACTCATGGGAAGAGCTTCTACCTCTGTTTCCACACCTCTACATTTATAACTGAAGTTCAGGATATGCCACTAGGAAGCAGACTCTGTGCTGGACTTGCCTGTGGGGTAACGCAGGGCGACACTAGCAGGCCATCTGCCATCACGGCTGCAGGGGCCAGGGGATCCACCACAATGCTGCACCAGACCCGGGGGCCAAACTGCTCACCACCGTGGGCCAGACGCCAGTGGGAGGTGTAGGAGCCCTCCAGGGCGGGGGCACACAGAGCTACGCTCACCACGCCCACCTGACCTGGCTGCAGGAAGGGCACTGACACCTCACGCCAGCGGTCCCCCGACGCCACTGCCAGGTTACCCCACATGAACTTCAGCTAAGGAGACAGAGTGAGACAGTGGAGAGTGTGTGAGGCAGTGGAGAGAGTGTGAGACAGAGTGAGACAGTGGTGAGAGTGAAACAGTGTAGAGAGAGTTAAACAGTGTAGAGAGAGTGAAACAGTGGAGAGAGAGTGAAACAGTGGAGAGAGAGTGAGACAGTGGAGAGAGAGTGAGACAGTGGAGAGAGAGTGAGACAGTGGAGGGAGAGTGAAACAGTGGAGGGAGAGTGAAACAGTGGAGGGAGAGTGAAACAGTGGAGAGAGAGTGAGACAGTGAAGTGAGAGTGAGACACTGAAGAGCGAGTAAGAAAGTGGAGAGAGAGTGAGACCATGAAGAGAGTGAGACAGTAAAGAGCAAGTGAGACAACGGAGAGAGAGAGACAGTGAAGAGAGAGTGAGACAGTGAAGAGAGAGTGAGACAGTGAAGAGAGAGTGAGACAGTGAAGAGAGAGTGAGACAGTGAAGAGAGAGTGAGACAGTGAAGAGAGAGTGAGACAGTGAAGAGAGAGTGAGACAGTGAAGAGAGATTTACACAATCAAGAGAAAGTAAGAAAAAATAGTAAAACAGCAAAATAAGTTGAAGAAATTAAGGAAAGAGTGAGAAAGCAAAGAGCGTGAGACAACAAAGGAAGAGTGATATGGTGAAGAGCAAGTGAGAGAGGTGAGAAGGTGAAATGAACATGAGTGTGCATGTGTTTGATATCCTGTAATAGTACCTTGGTCTCAGAGCTCCAGCTCACTGAGCCAGTGTTCCTCATCTTCCAGTACTTGATGAACTTGGTGCCGGGGCGAAGGCGTGTCCCATCAGGTAGGTTCTCATCCAGGAACAGGGCTGTCATGGCAGGCACCACCAGAGGGCAAGGGCGCTTGGGACGTCTGCGGACAGAACAGAACAACACACTTAGAACACAGAGGATCTCTCTCCACCCGTTTCTCTTCAAATCTTCACTTGGTTCCCTGACCAAGACGACAGTGGGAGGTGTAGGCTCAAACCTAACCATCCTTTAAAACCGAAGCATACATAATCCTCAACACTTGACAGAGATTTATAAGACATACTCTGGGCTGCTGGCCTGAGTGGCCCTGGGTTGGAGGAGCACGGGGGAGGAGCTCCCATCACCGGCACTCCACTGCAGGCCCCGCCTCTCCATCCTCAGCTGCTTCCTGATCTCCTTCACCTCAGCCTTCAGCTGTCTCTTCTCAGCCTTCAGGCGCTGCTTCTCGGCCTTGCGGAAGCTCCGGTCCCCTCGCCGATAGAACCTGGGGACCGTGTGGGAAGGCAGGGTTTACCGATCAGATATCAATGGACAGAGATCTGACACAGTTCTAACTCAACGATCGCTTAGTGGCTGACAAATACATTACTCAAAATGTAGTGGCTGCGTATATCATTGATTTCAGAAACTATGTAGCATTGAATTACTCTTAACACCACAAATTTTATCCTCCCCGTCCAATTGTTTGTCATGTAAATTTCTAACCAAAGGCCACGCAAAGCGCTTTACAATGCCTCACATTCACTCATTCACACATAGACGGCGGTGTCAGCCACGCAAGGCGCCAGCCAGCTTGTCGGGAGCGGTTGGAGTTAAGTGTCTTGCTCATCTCGACACTTAGCAACTCCGGATGCTAGACAACCTACTTGACCAACTGAGCCATTGCCGCCGCCAATTCCCCTTTAAGCCTTGCCACGTCAACAACTTCTCACATGTAGATTTCAGTGAAAGATTCATCACATGCTTTCTCCAAGCACGTGTCACCAAGCAGTCCTTATCGTACTGCTCGTTCAGATGGAAGCCTTTAGTCGGTACATACATTGGATCTATACACATTCACCACCTTGCAACTTCAACAAATAAACTTATTTTACTCTCAAGCATTGCAAGAAAATACCTAATGTCAGCATATGGCAGCCCCATAAACGAGAGTACAATCACAGTAGCAACTCACAATCATTTAAAACATACAACTTAACACACTGTTGGAATCCCCAGTCTCACCTGCTGTGGTCTGGGGCAGGTGAGCCATGCTCAGGGATGGACAGAGGAGTTCTGGCTCTCACCAAGTTGTGACTGGGGTCATGGGAGAAGCTGCAGGGCTCACACAGTGTGCAGGAAGTACAAACGCTGGAGGCAGAGAGCAGAGCGCCAGGGACAGGTTACAGCACACAGCTTTGTCCCCTTCACTTTCATTCTGATGATATTGAAACAACAACTAACGGGAGGGGAATAATCTGGAGGTAGGTCGTTGTTTGTGAGAAATGGAATTAAGCAGGAGTGTTTACAGATATAAATACATGCAATCAAAATAAAACTCAATACACTGAATTGGAACAACATTTCTGAAACATCCTTACCTTCCTGACATTATACACTAGCGTACAGTTTGGAATCATTTTGATATAAATTAATACCTTCATTCATTAAGGTGGCATTAAATTTATTAAAATATATATCCAAGAAATTACCAATGTTGCAAATGTCTATCACTGTTGGAAATTACTGATTTATAATTAATTATTCAATACAAAGGCAAACGCCAAATTTTCGGGAGCCATTAATTCAAGGCCCTGATGATGAAACCTTTAGCTCATCCATAATTAATCATGTTTTGACTATAGTTTCTGGTCAGTTCAACGGCACCTTGCTCAATGAAAGTATTTATTACAATCAAAACACATAAACAATATTTCTAGGCGTTCCCAAATGTTTGTATACTAGTGTTAAATGTGGATTACTTTGCTCCCTAATCCTCGTGGACACCCCCCACCCATCACCTCCAGTTGCTCTCACCTGCACTGGTATCCTCCCCCCGCAGTCTGACCCCGACAGCTGCTGCAGGCAGGGGTGGAGCTGGGGCCCCCTGGCAGGGTGGAGGAGGCCACCTCAGGGATCTGGGCCTCCCCACCGATGGGCTTGTGGATGCAGCACTGGCCGGAGAACTCTCTGCAAATCTTCTCCACCGCCTCCCTCACCACCTGGTCTTTGAACTGGAGTGAGGGTCACCGTTCAGTACCTCTATTCTAGCCCTGTGCATGTGTCTTGTGTCAACATCCATCCAAAACACTGTGTGCCACTTCTGGGATATTACACAGCAGTTGTATGTTCCTACCTTCTCCATGTAGGACGTGAACCATGCTGGAGGGGTCTTGTCTTCCTCTTTGGTCCCCTTTAGTTCTTTCATGATCACCTGAACAGAACAGAAGTACTCTAATTGGTGACAAGTCGGACAAAGTCCTACAGTAGCACGGCTGGTTTCAATGAATATGCTAATGACATAAAAGCTCATTCAGTTTGAACAAAGAATAAAAGTAACAACTGTATTACATTGCAAAAGACCTTAGTTTTCCAACACCAATTCCTGGTTTGTCTTCTCAGAAATTAAATCAGCACTGTTTGTTAAAAATAGGTTAGCCTACTTACTACGTCAACACCGGCGAATCAAGACAACAGGTCTGGAAAAAGTCTTGCAGTACATAGGATAATTTTGCGCTTTTACTTTACATGACAGCTTATACTGGTGGGCAGAAGAATTAGTGAAGAAGAATAGGTAACTTGATTTACTCTTATCTCTTTTATTAGAATGTTAACAGTGCAGACCGCCAACAGTGATGGAAAAAGACCAATCGTGCACAAGAGCTAACGGATCTGGCCAAAATAGGTTCCGGAACAAACTAGACCAATTCTGAGAGGTGCCAGATCTTGTTCTGGCAGGATCCCATCAATCTAATCCTACAATGCTCTGTTTGGTTGAATTATGGACACTGCTGTCTATTCAAGTTAACGAAACTGAGATTGATGTTTACTTCTCCTCCAATATAGAATATTGGGAGTGCAGCATTTCTGTTTTTGAAATAACTTAAATCTGCTGAGGTTGCCTGCTACGTAGTCCAACAACGACAAAGACAGACGAGTTGTGCTGCTTGAGATGCCCTTCTGCACACCAATGACGTGCCTGTTTCTAGTCCATCTGGCACAATTCTCAACATTCTCCCCTGACCTCTCTCATCAGAAAGCTGTTGTGTACCACAGGGCTGAGGGTTTGTTTCTCGCACCATTCTCTGTCATCTATACTGTCATGCATGAAAAGCCCAGGAGGGCGAATGTCTCAGGTCCTGTAACGTGCACTGCAGTCACTAACAATCCTTCCATGCTCAAAGACACATATGCCATTAGTTTAGCCTATTCTCGTTGAGCCTGCAGCAAAACACTGCGCTGGCCTGTTCCTGAAGCTGAGCAGCTTTTTTCCTAGACTGCCTCTGGATGGAGAAGCAATTTGGGGTGTGGCTCATTTTTGGCTCAAAAATGTATGCAGAGTGCCCTTACCATCTCCTAATCCTACCCTAAACCATTAAAACACATGTGCTGGTACCACTTAATATGTCTTCCCTTCTCTTAATCCTAACCTTAACCGTTACAACAGGTGCTAATACCACTTTATATAATATTTCTTCCCATCTCCTAATCCTAACCTTAACCATTACAACGCATGTGCTGGTACCACTTAATATTTCTTCCCATCTCCTAATCCTAACCTTAACCATTACAATGCATGTGCTGGTTGTAAAGATACTGTGTGCGGGGTCAAACGTTTGACTCCGCCCACATTGAGCCCAGCCCCAAAACAAGTACCTTTGTACAGCACACTGCATAAACATTTTACTCTGCCCACATTGAGGAACAACCCGAATTGCAAACTGCAGTGAGGGGGTACTTTCTGGATGGGACACTAGATGCTGCTTGAATTGGCACCGGAGGGCAAATAGGGGGCACTCTTGTGTCTGGTCTAAAGATCAAATCCCAATGCCCCAGGACAGTGAACAGGGACATGGTTGCTGCTTTCAGATGGTAAACAAAATTGCCGTCCTGACTGTGGACAGTAAAGATCCAATGGAACTGACGATAAGAGCAGGGATGTGGTTAAACCCGGTGCCTCGGCCAGGTGACCCATCTAGCCGTGACATCATCACATTCATCTAATCATACCATTTCCAGCTGGCTCATTCCCGCTGCTTTACTGGAACTAAAACAAACCACATGTTATAGTACTGAATGCATGCAATAAATTATGTATGTCAGTCACTCTGGACAGAGAAAAAATTCTAACATTCAATTAAACTAATTGAATCCTCAATGCCAAGTTACAGGTTTAATATAGCAAGCTTGAATACAGTGACTCTAGCAGAGATGTGCTTGTATTTAACTGAGCACAGAGTTTAGATGATCTCCGTCATTACCATGCCCTGTTCTGGGACTGCAGCCTGGACCTTGCGGCTCACCACCTGAGCCAGAGCTGGGCAGTGCTGCGGGGGACGGAACCCCCTCTTGGGCTCCCCTCCACTGGCCTTGGCCTGCACACGTGTGGGCTGACCCCTGGTTTCATACACGTTCATGTGCAGACGATTCCCCTGCCTGGATGCGCTCTGATGATATCAACACAGAGGACTGACGGTCAGTTGGGACTTTAGAAGTGTTCCGCTTTGCTACATGAAGCCATTTCCTGGATTTCCTCAGATAATGGTTACTCTTTAATCTTTGGCAAAACTAACGTTAGATATAAATGAGCACCTACTGTACCTTTAGTGCCTCTTCATACTCCACTAAAACAGAGGAAATTAGGTTATTTACATGTTAACTTAACTTACAGTAATAACATTATTATATTAAATAACATTGTAAAATGTTTCATTATAAAACCTTTATTACTCACTTTGGCTGTTTATTGACACCTAAAAGACAAAAAGATACACATATAATAACTGCATTACAAGTCCCAATAACTAGTGACATTCCCATAAGGCTTTGCTTTTACTCACCTCTTCATTCTCTTCATCAAAATAAGTCACTTGTAGATTACACAAGCCAAAGGACCTTTTCACCTGTAGACAAAATATACATATTTATTAAAACAACTAGCATATTACATAAGGAAGCAAGCTTTTCCTCTTACACAATAGGAGCTGTTCATAAAAGTGATATTTCAAGGAATACAAATGAAACCAACAATGTTGTTATTTTACTCTGTCCTGCAGTATCCCACATTGGCCACTGGCTCTGTTGTAACAAATACTATGGCAACACAGACACAATGGTAATATCAATGAGGGACTGAATGACTCATCAGAATGCTGATGGAGTCTGAGCTTGCTGCTGACAGGAGATTTAGAGGTACACTCACTCACAACCTCTACATCTAGAAAGAAAAACTTAGGACTGGAGTCTGCCACGTGCAGTTGCACTCACTGAAATGAAGACTGCCCAGTGTACTTGGGGACAGAATGTAGAAATTTGCCCTACTGCAAAATACTGTATTTCATCGCTTAAATATTGACATTTCGGGACAATGCCCAATGAGGCTGGCCTGGAATGTTTTTAAATGTGTCATCATAGGGTGGGACTGTTCATGGTCCAAAGCAACAGTTTCATCCGTTGTGCAAGATGATGTTGTGGCGCAGTGGCCCTGTCGTCAGCGTCATGCCCGCCCCAGAAGAGCGCATGGGTTCAGGATCATTGACAAAGGGAGCAGAAGGTACCAGGGGCCTCTGGAAAGAGACACCCCGCTAGCTCTGTCCTCCGCACCTGCTCCTCGTTTAGGCTCATCAAGAGCCCTATAAGAAACAGGTGAATGTCTGTCAATAATGTTGTGTGTTTGTGTTCTGTTTCCAGACTTTGCACCAAAGTCACAGAGGACCTTGCTACCAGCCAAAAAGTTTGCCCACCAGTATACTGTGATTTCTGTTTGACTACGCCAAGTGTTGGCTTATTCCGTGTTTCTTTTGATTCAGTAATAAAATGCCCTCGGGCTGTAAACCGCTCTCTGCCTCTTTGTCCTTGGGTGCCCCGCTACAATATTATGAACGCAGCCTCACTTAGAGTGCAAAAGCTTTGAGTAAGAATATGAAGCTTTACGTGTCATAAGCTAGTTATTGACATAAATGATGTGGGAATTAAGGTGCAAGATACTGATCAAATCACTTTTTTGCAGAAAAGGCCCATGCAAACCCTGTTTTTTTTCAACTATATTTTAAAGATCAATTGTTATGTTTTAGTTCATAAGCAGTTTATTTCTCTACACTTTCTTCCTCCCATCATACAGGTTCCTCTTTGTCTCATCTGCCAATAAGACTTTGTTCCAGACCTCTGCAGGTGACTTAGTGGGCTATATTGCTGCTTTGCAGCACAACTGCACCTCGTCACAGCATTTCCAACTATGACCTAAACCGCACCAAGAGGTGGCACAAATTGGTACAGCGCTGCCAGGAGTAGGGGATTAGCAAGTCAGACAAGCGTACCTTGCCACATTGCTCTCTAGCAACTCTTTGTGTAAAGATCGAGCGACTTTGAGTACAGAAGGATTGTGGGCAAATATGTAATCCTTCAGCACACTTATTGTCAATGGGAACTAGACATAACCAATTGCGAGTGGAGACAAATAGGTGAACAAATATGCCTTGCCTGAATCCTGGAGAATACTCTTAAACTGTTCTTCACAACTGAAAGCATTCGTTGTTCATCCACTACAGTTGTCTTCCATGGTCTACAAGTTCTTTTGCTTTTACAGACTGCACAAGTACTTAACAATGTACAAAACAGTTCATTTGAGCACACCTAAAGTTTTGGTTGTCTTTGACTAATTTCTTCACATGTTTTGTGTCCTGATTTTAATTTGATTAATGGCATGGCTCCACATGCTGACAACAGCAGGAAATGCAAACGACAAATCTAGAATCAACTCTAGACCTTATGTTAACTCTCTTTTAGATTAACTAATGATGAATCACACACTTGGCCATGAAACAGTTGAGCAGCCAATAATTTTGGTCAGTTAAAATGGGGAGGTATGCTTAAAAAGGGCTGTAATTCATACACAATAAACAGTTTATGGATGAGTACATTCAAATGGAAGCTGACTATGCAAGTATGGAGCTACCATTAACCTAATATTTGTTTGATCTTAAATCCTATGTGGAGTACACAGTCAACACAAAACTTGCGTCACTGTCCAAATATTGCACAGTTACTGCACAGTTTTTGGGTCATAATATTCGATTTTTAACCAGGCAACCAATTCTTATTTGCAACACAAACACAGGGTGATTTATTGGGGTAGGTGTTAGAAATGGTTGCCTTTTTAAGATGCCCTAACCACTTGGGCCCCAATTCTATTTTGTATGAATCGTCAAAGTCAGACTTAAGAATTCTTTGTGCATTTATACTCCGATTAAGGTGTTTTGGGGATTGTGATTCTAATTTCACTCAAAATGTTATTTGTCACAGTTCAGTCAATAGAAGGAATTCATTTTCTACTACAAAATGTAGGCATGTCGTTAATTAATTTTAAGATACTGTAGTTAAGTTAAACTACCAACAACGACAAGAAGAAAACATAAACACTACAACGAGAGGATTTCACTCCAAGTGGCTCCCGGTCTCATAAAAATAAAAACAGAGGGACCTTCAATTAAAAAACGTGGTTTAATTAAACAATGAGCAAATGGAATATATGAATGATGGCTAGATGCCCCCGAGGAGAGATGGGAGAAACTCGCTCTAGAAAACCTTAGCTACTCTTCTTAGAATTCAGTGTCCGCAAGAAATAATGTATTTCAACTAACTGAGAGACTGCGTACGAGACGTAACGAATTGTAAATTCGTGGATCAATCGGTAAAAGCTGTCAGTAAGAAACTAGGGTATGGCGAGGTGAGTGCGGCTGTGAAAACACCACCGTGACCGTCGTTATCCTTGCTCACCATGGCCTCCATTGACTCCCAACTCTTCGTCTCGGAGCCTGACAGGAGAAAATTCTTCGCATTCCCTCTGAAATTCACTTTTAAATTGATGTAGAATTCCATTTCTTCTTGTTTCTATAGATTAAAACATATCATAGACAACGAGTAAATCGTTGTTGGCGAAATTTAACAGATAATCTGTCTTTACGGTCAGTGATTTTATCCGGATGAGACGTCTTTTCTGTTTACATCAGCTATGGACACACCCACACAATCACATGACACGGAAGTAGTAACTTTAATATGAATAAATCATTTTACGTGCCTCGAAAAGCAATATACAACGACTTTCCATTATGTTATGTAATACACTGACTTTGTAGTGTAAAATATTGAATAAAATAAATAAAACAAGAAACCCATAGATAAGGATTCAATTTTCGGTCCACGTGTTGTTTTATCGTCGCACGTTTTCTGCGTCATCTCTTGATTTTGAAGCCGTGTGGCATGAGTAATAGCCTCTTAGATTGTTTGTTGCTTAAAATATTAGTTAGCTAGATATTAATTGGTGTTCCAGATTATGTCATCATTTAAAGTAGACCGTGAACTCAATGCGAAGGTAAGTTTTTTATAAAACGGACGGAAACAAGAGTACAATAATTGAGGTCAGGGAATGCAATAACTAAATAGCTACAGTAGCTAACATGAGAGCTATGATGAACAACTTTATTATTGCTCACTGCTAACGTCACTACAATTAGAATGACAAAATATAGATTTCATGTTGAAATCTGAAATTCTGATGAAGTCTAGTAATGTTAACCTAGAATGGTGACTAGTAAACCCGACACGGATGCACGAAGGCTTTATTAATAATAGAAAATCGAGTTATCAATACTGTTTACTCAGAATGGCTTAGCTACTATACAGTCGAATTATCAGATATTATAAACATAAATAAATAATTATCTTAATACATTTTCTTTAAAATATAACTAGTATCTAGGAACAGTACAGATTAAGATCCGACAGAAAAAAAATAATAATCATGGTGGTGGGAATATTCAGCTGGCAACACCAAAGATTACGTCAGGTTTGGTAAAATGAGAACCTTCAAAATAAAAGCCCGAAGGTCAATGCCGTACTATATACAGTGGGGCAAAAAAGTATTTAGTCAGCCACCAATTGTGCATGTTCTCCCACTTAAAAAGATGAGAGGTTAGTAATTTTCATCATAGGTGCACTTCAACTATGAGACAAAATGAGAAAAACAAGTCCAGAAAATCACATTGTAGGATTTTCTAATGAATTTATTGGTATGCTTCTCAGGTAAGTCACAAGTGAAGTTATCAGATTCCAATCATAACCACAGCCCTTGTTTTTAATTGACAGCAGAATCATCCAATGAGCACTTCACATTCCACTCTGTGTGCTTGACTTATTACTATTTCAACTTTCTCAGAGCACGGAAATTAAAAGTATCATATCATATTTTCATCAAATTCCTAATTGCTGTGACTAAATGTTTTGTCATTGATATTCTCTACATTCACTTCATCTAGTATACTAGTGCTGCCAGAATAATATCCTGCTGCTAGCTAGAAGAATGCTAACGGGGACAACTACTTGCCCTTTTGCATAAAGAGCAGTTTTTTTCCAACTCCAGAACCCAAGTTGTGTAGCTGTTATTGCATAACGTGTCTGTACATCAATTTTACACAGCTCACTTTGACATAGACTATGCAAAGTAAGTTATTGTTACTAACGATCCATCACAGTTATATTTTTAGTACCAAGAGACGTGTCTGTCTGTGGGCGATAGCTTTATATACAGACATTGCTTAACTATTTTTATTTCATTTCCAATAATTTAATTAAGTCTACCATTTATAAATTTTGCACCACCAGTTTCAACTTGTCATCTTATCATGTTTGTTCATGTTTCTCTGCATGTTGGTCTAACCATTATGCAGTATTTGCTTTATAGTTTAGTCATTTATTAGTCATGTGCTGTTGTGGTACTGGAGGAACGGAGTTGGAAAACACAAATGAATGTCGGCACAGCCAAGCATATTTTCAGGCTGAGGATTTTTTGTGTGTCTGAAATACTGTAAAGTCACTATGTTTAGCTAGTTGAGTTACCTTTAGGAATTCTTAAGCTAAGTATTTCCATGCATAAATAATGTATATGTGATCGTGTGATAATTCTAAGGTATTAAATTATTTTGAAATACAATATTTTTTGGGTTGAGTTCTGGTCTTTGAGCCATGTGAACAATACTTTTTATAATTAGTTAAATAGAAAAAGTTCTATAAAGCTGAATCAATTTCCCTTTCTCTCTTGAATGCCAGTAAGACTAACAGCCCATATCTGTTTCTTTGTAGGTTGATACTTTTCGAGAGCAGATCACAGGTGAAGTGAGTATCAGTATTGTAAATTTTGGTTTATTTGAAACAATCACAATGGTCCAATAATTCAATTTGAAATATGTATGTAACAATTCAACATTTTTTTTGTTTCATGATACATTTCTTGTTTACAAGCTACTCTGAATTATGAGACTCAGACAATTGATTTGTTGTAGCTGTTGGTTATAACCTACTCATATGTAACTAAGTATGAACATTTACTTCACTGAATGTGTATAACTACAACTGATAAGCAAGTTGGAAATTATATTTTCCTAGCTTTTAAGAACACATGCATAGGGTAGTCCAGGTTCTGGTGCTCAAGTGGTCACAACTGATCTAACAAATGTTGTTCTTTAGGCTGAAAACCTGGTCGCAGACTTTTTCCCCAAAAAGTTGCTGGAACTTGACAGTTTCCTAAAGGTAAGTGGGGTTTTTATTGACAGCGATTCTATAATATTGTTTTATTTGATTGTCAAAAATGACTATACTATAGAGCTCTTATGTAGGACTGTCATCACATCTGACTTGATAACTTGGTCATCCATTCCAGGAGAGCATTTTGAATGTCAAAGACCTGAAAGAGATCCACTCAGAGCTAAACATCAATGTTCCAGACCCAATTATCCTCAACAATAGTCACGATGGAGTGCATGTGGTAAGGGATAGGACTTACTTACAGACAACTGTGTGTCTTGAATGTTTTTACATTTCGTATTACAGTGACAATTATTATTTTGTCAATTCCATTATCATGGTTAAAGGTAACACAACTGACTGAATAGAAAGCAGGCTCTGCACTGAAGATGGAAGTGGAGTTGGGTGTGTTACAGCTGGACTGTAACCAAAGCCTGCTCCCACATCTAGCTAGCATTTGTTTACATTAACGCTGCCGTACTACATCATTTTTCTGATTATGGGTATGTTGCATGAGGGAATAACCCTGAACGAAATGGAGCAGTGCCAGCATGTAGTCTCTCATTCTGGTTAAATTTGAAGGAATGTTAATGAGACAGATTCTCAGCAGGTCACTGTGATCAAAGACCATTAATGTTAGAATGAGAAAAATGTGGACCCCTTTAAACAAAAGAGACATAGGACTAAATAATGAATATTTTAACCTGAGGTTAATGTCTATAGCAAAATCCCAGAAAACGGAAAATGGAAGACGGACTATGTGAAGAAAACTGTCAAGGTAAACCCTTGTCATTTTTAGTCCAAACCATTGAGTAGACTTAATGAATGGCCATTACTTTAAAGGAAAGCTCTAGACTCGTAAACGGCTCAAAGTCATTGCGCTGGTCATGTTTCCGACATGACAGTCAATAAATACACCTTCTCAGCATGTTCGGTAATTCCAAACTCGACCACCGTACATTTTCCAAAAATTTGCGATTACGTCCCTGGAACATTTTTGAAAATACATTTAGATGCATTAGTTTGACTTCCTGATAATTATTTGTCCCGTTTTTATTCTCCTATTTGAGTCAAGTCAAAGATCGAATCATTTCAAAACTAAAAATTTTTTATTTAAAAAATTGTTGCAGTGATGTAACCGCAGGTTTTTGGAATATTTATGGTGGCCGAGTCGGGAATTACCAAATGCGCTGAGAAGGTGGATTTAGTGAGTGTCATGGTTCTCTTGATACATCCATGGTGTCATGTTGGAAATATGACCATCACAAAGATTTTGTGGTGTTAGGGGTCTGGAGCCTTTAATTTCTGCTTGTAATTTTTCTGTTTGTCATTATCAGAACCAGAACTCATGCCAGTGTGTTATGTTCAGATAAAACAAAAATAATAGAGCAGAACAACAGAGATTATTTGTTCCATATACAGGTCCTTCTCAAGAAATTAGCATATTGTGATAAAGTTCATTATTTTCCATGATAAAAATTAAACTTTCATATATTTTAGAATCATTGCACACCAACTGAAATATTTCAGGTAATTTGTTTTAATACTGATGATTTTGGCATAAAGCTCATGAAAACCCCAAATTCCTATCTCAAAGAATTAGCATATTTCATCTGATCAATAAAAGAAGTGTTTGTAATACAAAAAAAGAAAAGAAAACGTCAACCTTCAAATAATTATGTTCAGTTATGCACTCAATACTTGGTCGGGAATCCTTTTGCAGAAATGACTGCTTCAATGCGGCGTGGCATGGAGGCAATCAGCCTGTGGCACTGCTGAGGTGTGATGGAGGCCCAGGATGCTTCGATAGCGGCCTTAAGCTCATCCAGAGTGTTGGGTCTTGCGTCTCTCAATTTCCT
>JACXGM010015512.1:0-21066 GCA_016801145.1 Umbra pygmaea | reverse complement strand
CGTACTAGCATCATGTTAATCATAGTAATATCTTCCTAAAAACATTTCAGCATCATACTAATCATGCTAATTTCTTTATGAAACCATGCTAGCATTATTCGAGCAGTAGGTTTATCATGCTAGCATTATACTAATCTTGCTACTAGTGGCGGCAAGAACACTTCACACAATTTCCCCAGAAATTGTACCAATTCTAGTTTACATTATTCTGTTCTGTTCTCCAAATTGAAAAATTTCAAACAGAAAGCTATTTATAGATGATTTCCATGTTTTTTTTACCCCTAATTCCTACTAAAACCGCCAAAATCAGACGCCTCCGGACATTGGTACCCACCCAGGCAGTAAGAAACTCTCACTGAATGAATGCTGTCAATGCCTGAATTGCCAATAACCTCAGACATAAGGTCTTTAACCCTGGCTGAGTATTAACTAAATAATTTATATCATTTACTTTATTCTTTGCAATATAATGTAAAAATTATTGTCACTGGCTATCATGTTTTTTTAAATTTTACAACTACAACACTCTGGTCTTATAATTCAACATTTAGCGTAGGCTATATTGATGTTGTAGCAAAATATTTAATTCAATAATTGTTGTATTATACATATTTATTGTTTACTATGCTACCATAATCCTGGTTTAAATATTTTCATTTGCAGTTCTTCCTCTCAATGCATTTTAGCCACACTACAGACTATACTTCTAATAGTTGAAAGGAGGAAAAAATACATTTCTTCTATCGAACCTCGCTTTTTACAACAGCTGTACATATTTTCATAGATATATTCACTTACACAGAATAGGGTTTGAATGGAGATATACCGGTCTTCACAGCGTGCCGTTATACAATTCGAGTCTTGCTTGAACCCATATAATTTTACGCTTCTTCGTGCAAAGCATTTCTGAGGCAAGCAGATAATTTAATTATTATAGAAAACTGTACATAGAACAATTCTAAAATCCACACTGCACCAACTGAAAAGTTCGCTATTTTATTTGAATAAAAAAATACAGTGCCTTGCGAAAGTATTCGGCCCCCTTGAACATTTCGACCTTTTGCCACATTTCAGGCTTCAAACATAAAGATATAAAACTGTAATTTTTTGTGAAGAAGCAAAAACAAGTGGGACACAATCATGAAGTGGAACGAAATTTATTGGATATTTCAAACTCTTTTAACAAATAAAAAACTGACAAATTGGGCAAGCAAAATTATTCAGCCCCTTTACTTTCAGTGCAGCAAACTCTCTCCAGAAGTTCAGTGAGGATCTCTGAATGATCTAATGTTGACCTACATGACTAATGATGATAAATAAAATCCACCTGTGTGTAATCAAGTCTCTGTATAAATGCACCTGCTCTGTGATAGACTCAGAGGTCCGTTGAAAGCACAGAGAGCATCATGAAGAACAAAGAACACACCAGGCAGGTCCGAGATACTGTTGTGGAGAAGTTTAAAGCCGGATTTGGATACAGAAAGATTTTCCAAGCTTTAAACATCCCAAGGAGCACTGTGCAAGCAAGCAATAATATTGAAATGGAAGGAAAATCAGACCACTCCAAATCTACCAAGACTCTAAACTTTCAGCTCATACAAGGAGAAGATCAGAGATGCATCCAAGAGGCCCATGATCACTCTGGATGAACTGCAGAGATCTACAGCTGAGCTGGGCGAGTCTGTCCATAGGACAACAATCAGTCGTATACTGCACAAATCTGGCCTTTATGGAAGGGTGGCAAGAAGAAAGCCATTTCTGAAAGATATCCATAAAAAGTGTAGTTTAAAGTTTGCCACAAGCCACCTGGGAGACACACCAAACATGTGGAAGAAGGTGCTCTGGTCAGATTAAACCAAAATCGAACCTTTTGGCAACAATGCAAAACGTAATGTTTGGCGTAAAAGCAACCCAGCTCATTACCCTGAACACACCATCCCCACTGTCAATCATGGTGGTGGCAGCATCATGGTTTGAGCCTGCTTCTCTTCAGCAGGGACAAGAAAGATGGTTAAAATTGATGGGAAGATGGATGGAGCCAAATACAGGACAATTCTGGAAGAAAACCTGATGGAGGCTGCAAAAGACCTGAGACTGGGACGGAGATTTGTCTTCCAACAAGACAATGATTCAAAACATAAAGCAAAATCTACAATGGAATGGTTCACAAATAAACATATCCAGGTTTTAGAATGGCCAAGTCAAAGTCCAGACCTGAATCCAATCGAGAATCTGCAAGACTGATAGAGACATACCCCAAGCAACTTACAGCTGTTATCACAGCAAAAGGTGGCGCTACAAAGTATTATCTTAAGGGGGCTGAATAATTTTGCATGCCCAATGTTTTTGCATGTTTTTTATTTGTTAAAAAAGTTTGAAATATCCAATAAATTTCGTTCCACTTCATAATTGTGTCCCACTTGTTGTTGATTCTTCACAAAAAAACAGTTTCATATCTTTATGTTTGAAGCCTGAAATGTGGCAAAAGGTCGAAAAGTTCAAGGGGGCCGAAAACTTTTGCAAGGCACTGTATTTAAAAAATATATATAATGGGTGCACCATAGAACCATAATCCAGATCCCGAAAACATATTTTTCTCTGAATATGTTAGTTGCAAATCTTTTTAAAACATTTAAATTCTATAGAGTCTATAAAATTCTGAAAATACAACAACATATACACTCACCTAAAGGATTATTAGGAACACCATACTTATACTGTGTTTGACCCCCTTTCGGCTTCAGAATTGCCTTATTTCTACGTGGCATTGATTCAACAATGTGCTGAAAGCATTCTTTAGAAATGTTAGTCCATATTGATAGGATAGCATCTTGCAGTTGATGGAAATGTGTGGACATCCAGGGCACAAAGCTCCCGTTCCACCACATCCCAAAGATGCTCTATTGGGTTTAGATCTGGTGACTGTGGGGGCCATTTTAGTACAGTGAACTCATTGTCATGTTCAAGAAACTAATTTGAAATGATTTGAGCTTTGTGACATGGTGCATTATCCTGCTGGAAGTAGCCATCAGAGGATGGGTACATGGTGGCCATAAAGGGATGGACATGGTCAGAAACAATGCTCAGGTAGGCCGTGGCATTTAAACGATCCCCAATTTACACTAAGGGGCCTAAAGTGTGCCAAGATAACATCCCCCACACAATTACACCACCACCACCAGCCTGCACAGTGGTAACAAGCCAAATTCTGACTCTACCATCTGAATGTCTCAACAGAAATCGAGACTCATCAGACCAGGCAACATTTTTCCAGTCTTCAACTGTCCAATTTTGGTGAGCTCTTACAAATTGTAGCCTCTTTTTCCTATTTGTAGTGGAGATGAGTTATACCCGGTGGGGTCTTCTGCTGTTGTAGCCCATCCGCCTCAAGATTGTGTTTGTTGTGGCTTCACAATTGCTTTGCTGCATACCTCGGTTGTAACGAGTGGTTATTTCAGTCAAAGTTGCTCTTCTATTGCTTGAAGCAGTCGGACCATTCTCCTCTAAACTCTAGCATCATCAAGACATTTTCGCCCACAGGACTGCTGCATACTGGATGTTTTTCCCTTTTCACACCATTCTTTGTAAACCCTAGAAATGGTTGTGCGTGAAAATCCCAGTAACTGAGCAGATTGTGAAAAACTCAGACCCTAAATACATTGAAGCAACTGCCATGTGATTGGTTGAGTAGATAATTGCATTATTGAGAAATTGACCGGGTGTTCCTAATAATCCTTTATGTGAGTGTATATGAGATGTTAAAATTCAGGCTATTTGGAATAACATCCAACAATGGAACACATTTTAAAATGAATAAAACAGCAAAACAGACCCACTTTCTAACTGCGCAACGTACAACGATTTTTAGTTGAAAATCGCTTTTTCATTTCTACCTTCTACATCAACAAAATTAAACAAAGAAAACTATAACTGGTTTATCTGTGAATTAATTAAATGTGGTAGATTTATTTTCCCCAAAAAAATCTGGACTAGAATCACAGTACACAAGTCTAATTTTTAGGGAATATATACATGTCCCATATCTTTACAAAGCTTAAAACTTCAGGAATCTAGCTAATGTCTCCGTTTTACAATAGCTATAACAAAAATAAACATTAAACCTCATAATGTGAGCTACGAGCCTTGTACACATGAGCCTCAAATAAAATAGGAGGTGGATTAAAATCACAGCTCATAACTGCAATACAAGTGTTATATACATGTTTAATGTCTTTATAAAGCTTAAAAACTCAGGAATCTAGCAAATGGCTCAGTTTTACAATAGCTTTAATTGCCATAACGTAACATGGCATAATGTGAGTTATGCGCCTAGTAAACAATGACATTCTTTTTTGCCTCATAGAAAATACAATGTGGATTACAATCAAAGCTCACAAATGCACTTTTTAGGTTGAGGAATCTAGCATATTTCTCAGTTTTACAATAGCTAAGGCAACAAGATAATTATTTGCCATAATGTGACGTACATAGCCAGTAACAAACATTATTAGTTTATACACTCAGCTGGCTGTTTTTGCACCTCAAATAAAATAGAATGTCGATTAGAAACATGGCTCACAAACTAATTTTTAAGTTATATATATACATATACAAACATGTGTTATATCTTTACAATGTCTAAAAACTCAGGAATCTAGCAAATGTCTCCGTTTTACAGCTTTGTGCCTAGTAAACAATGACGTTAGTCTGCTACCAGCTACTTAGCAATATAGCAAACCACAGAGGAAATAACATAATTTACAAAACAAATAGTATTTACAGTTGGAAATCATTCTATTTTGTCATCAAAGAGTCCCAGTAAATGACATAGAGCATAGTTTTCCAGGTAAAATCCATCTTGTTATGTGGAAATGACTATTTCATTACCGTCCAGGTACAAGCATCTATTCTGAAACTAACCACAGGCACATTGGTCATAAATCATGGGACACATTTCCGAAACAAAGACACATTTGAAGTGTACTCCTACTGTTGTATATTTTAATGCATTTAGTCATTAATTAATTAATTTGGAGTCCAGAGATTGTGTAGAAAAAGCAAAGGCTTTAATTGTTAGAAAGCATCATGTTAAAGCTGGATTTCGTCTATAGAGGAAAGTTCCCAGAATTCTCTCTGCAGTCCATTTTTATATAATTAAACACTCATTCCCTATTGGTTAACTCTAACATTTTAAATCCAAACCCACCAATAATTTTGACAAGGAATTCACTATCTCTAACATTTAGCCAAAAGCCAAATGACTGTTTTTCCTCCTAGCTTAACTTCACAGGAAGCAGCTATAGTAAATAATATAGGTCTCTTGTTGCTCCCCCCAATACAATTGGCATTTTAACATAGTTGACCACATGCGGTGTGCTTTAAGGCCTCCTACATTCCTTAAGTCAAACTAAGTCAGCCCTTTTGTCTCCAAAAGACATCTGTATTTTACAGTGAACCGATTTCTTCATAGTTCCTTAATTCCATAAATCATTCTCACAATCTTGTATGATTTCTATCTTTGCTGTATAATTGTTCCCAGGATTTATAGATTCCAATGATATCAAACAACACAGGTTTCTCATTTTAATTTCCTATTTTCCTCAAAACTATTTCTGCATCATCTCCACAATTTCCATAGATACACAGTAGCAAGGAATAACTCCTATAATATTTGGCAAACAAATCATAAAATACATATGACATGGTCAATGTTAAATTATTCAAAATAACACTGCCCTCTCTGATTTCATCATATTCGGAATCCTCATGAAACAGAGATCTTAAAAATGTCAATGTTAAATTATTCAAAAAATTCCCAACACATTCCTCCTCAGGAGACACTATGTGTCTTCTTAGTAACCGTGTAATAATTTAATCAACCAGAATGATAACTTCAACTTTAAACATGTGTCCTCCCAAAATAATGTAGTCATAGAATAATTAACGTGATTGATCATTTTTGTATCTCAAACTCAAATAACTTAGTTCTGACAGTTGATGTCCAACCATAATTGCTGTTTTTACAAACATTGTCCATTTTGTTAACCTTGAATTGAAAATCCTGTTCCAAATTTAAATGTGTTCTTTCTAATAAATTGTTCTCATTACTGAGCAATCTGTAATGGTCAGTAAATTGTAGTTCAATATTTTACATAGTTTGAAGCAATCGACCCAAGTGTGTGTTTTATGTTATTCAAATTTTTTTACACAAAAGCTAACTCTTAATTTCTTTCCTTTAGCACCATCTGTCATTTTCTGTCGCCTGTCCATCTCTCTAGACTCCTTGGCCCATTATTTGTTGTTGTCCATAACTGTTTCTTCTTCTGTGTCGCTTATCTTCTGTCTTCTTTGTCTCGTTTCCTCTGTTTCTGTGCCTGCTCGTCAAGCAGCAAGGTCTGTTTCCAGTTAATTCCTGATGAAGTGAGTGTGGGTTTGTTGATGGTTAAGGATGTGATGGCTCAACTCTCGTCAAGCAGCAAGGTGTCTGGTGTCATTTTGTGCTTTTGAGGAAAATGTTCAAGGGTGTAGTTAGCTGTGTTCTGGGCCAATTGTTTCCACACATTGGGATGGATTTGCTCAACACAAGGCATTATGGAAGACATGAACATACAAAAACTATTGAGTACACAATCAGAATTCCTTTTTGTTTGTGGCTACATTATTGCAATTATTATCAACCATCTATAGTCAGTTTTAATTTAGTTAGGAACTACTTAATTAATGTTTAAATCCGTTTTGGACTATTATGATTTGTTTGTCGCAACAAAACATCTGCATTTGTATTGAACTCCACTGGTGGTTTTGTGGGTGGTCTCAGGCTTCCTCCTCTTATGGATTTCATCACTGGTGCTGTTCCTTCTGCGTGCTGCCTGGCTCCTCCTAAAACTGGTCTCAACATGGTTGTCAACTGCTGTCCTGCTTGTCTCTTTGCCTCTACATTCAGTCTCGTCTCTGCGCTGCCGATCACTGGACTCAAGGTGTCATCTTCTCCATCTCCGTCATCTCTGGTGCTGTAATGTGTGATCTTCTGAAGTATCTCTGTGTACCTTTGCCAGGTGTGGCAGAAACAAGAGACATGGAATGGACTCATGTAATTGATATATTTCTGTTTATTGTTATACTTGTGTGTTAAAAAAAAGGCCAGTGTAATGCACTGTTGATTTCTGGCGATGCCCAGGATCAACTCAACTTCATGAAAACAAAAACAAAGGCTTGCATAACTGGTTAAAAATTACTTTCCATAGAGTGTAGAAATAATCATACTAATTGTTGCTTAACCCCTTAATGTTCAGTATCCCACCCGCATGAGATTTCCCCCCACAACAAAAAATTACTGGACTAGAATCACAGTTCACAAGTCAAATTGTTTGATTATATATACATGTTATATATCTACAGAAAAAGACACTCAAAATGTAGCAAATGTCTCCATGTTACAATAGCTATAACAAAAATAATAATTTCCCCACAAAATGTGAGCTATGTGCCTTGTACACATGTGCCTCAAATTAAAAGGAATGTCAAACTAGAAACAAAGCTAACAACATAATTTGTTAGGTTATATATAATTGTCTTATTTGTCCTTAAGCTTAGAATGGGATTCCAGCAAATATCTCGGTTTTAGTGTAGCTATAAAATTCACAACGTTACGATTACTTAATGTCAGCTACGCGTCTTGAAAACAAGTACATTTTACTTATATAGGAAATATATATTTTTTACTAGAAACGATAGTACAGGTCGTTGGCATAGGAATTTTGGGTTTTCATGAGCTGTATGCCAAAATCATCAGTATTAAAACAATAAATGACCTGAAATATTTCAGTTGGTGTGCAATGAATCTAAAATATATGAAAGTTTAATATTTATCATTACATTATGGAAAATAATTAACTTTATCACAATATGCTATTTTCTTGAGAAGGACCTGTACTTACAGTCGTAAATCCTTCTTTTTGGTCATCAAAGAATTCCAGTAATGACATAAAGCATAGTTTTCCCAGGTAAAATCAATCGTGTTATGTGAAAATTGCAATTTTTTGACCGGACTGTTACCAAATGTATCTGTAAATAAATGAAATTTTTGTCTATTTGAACCTTGGGCCTGCACATATAAACTAAAGACGGATGTGAAAAGTGTCAAACAGCTCAGCAATTTCGTCATATACGTCATCCTTATGAAACAGAGATCTTAAAAATTGGCAAGATGATCAATTTCAACTGAAAATTGACAGAGATTATTTCCGAAAGAAATTTGTTGTTCGTCTCACGACCCGAATGTAAACGTAATCACGGTGCATTTTTTCAAAGATAATAATTTTACTAAAAATGCTACAGCTCAATGGCTGTTCACTAAATCATTCTAAAATGTTAGACATATGTGGCCAGCTCCTAAGCAACATGATTTGAATTGGTTCCAGCACCCTATCTCAATATATGGGTTTGTAGGGTTCTTTCAAAGAGGATATAGAAAAATAAAAACAGAATATAAATATAGCTGCAAGCGGCGATTTGTGTGTTCAACCCTTTTTTCTCAATAGCGACTTTAAAGTAATTTCACACAAGGTTCAAAATTGTTATAAAACATATCCTATAATTTTTTTGATCTATAGCTTGATTTATATCATTCCACGTGCAGTTATTATACATTTAAAGCGCCCCCTAGTGTTCAATTTGAATGAGACATGCAGGGTGTGGTTCAGTTACTTATTAAGAGATGTGTCATGATTGGAGAGTAAATATGCAATTAATAGTAACATTTGTGTATTGCCACTCACCTATCTTGCACTTGTAGCGCCCCCTAGTGGTCAATGTATATGAAACTGTCTGGGTATATCTGGGGAACTTACCTGAACATGTCCTGTGAGTTTTGTGATGATTGGCCCCACGGTTACTGATTTGTGTTCATTAATGTCCAGAGCCACACCCCTTTCAAAGTTCATTGGTCAATACCTTGAAAAGTAATTGAGATATCGACATGGTTTATGCAAGTTTTAATAAACTTAGTCCAGTGATGATTCACTGAAATTTTGGTGGCAATCGAAGCTACGGTGTAGGAGGAGATGTCAAACGTGTTTTTCAAATAAATCAAAATTGCTGAAAGTTTTTGTAGGCGGACCTTAATGGTCCTTGAGGCATGTTCCACCACGGTGCGGTGGGGAGAGGGGTGCTGTTCCCATGACTCTTTGGCAATGTCCAACAGCCCCGGGGCTGTCTACCATACATAGCAATTCAAATGGGGAGAAGCCTGTGGATGCCTGGGGTATTTCTCTTACGGCAAACAACACGTAAGGTAGCATGAGGTCCCAGTCCAGTCTTCACTGGTGACCCTCCGGAGCATGCGTTTGAGCATCTGATTGAAGCACTCCATCAAACTGTCCGTTTGCGGTCGATACACTGACATGTGTAATTGGTGTACTTTGGGTAGGGGACACAGGTCTTTCATCAGCTGGGATACCAACAGGGTCCCCTGGTCGGTAAGGAGGTCTTTAAGAATGCCCACCCTGCTAAATAGCAGGAATAATTCCTTAGCCTTGGACGTGGCTTTCATTAGTGGCACTACCTCCGTGTATCTGGTTGCATAATCTACCATCGCCAAGATATATTTATGCCCTTGGGCAGAGTGGGGCAGTGGTCCAACAATATCCATTCCTAACCTCTCAAAAGGGACATCAATGATTGTTAATGGCATTAGTGGTGCGGGGCGGGTCATTGTGGAGACGTACGTTGACACACAGCACAGCGCTGTTTGAACTTCCATTCCAGGCCAGTGAAATCTGTCCCTCACTCGTTCCATCGTATTTCCCACCGCCAGGTGTCCCGACAATGGGTGTGAGTGGGCGAGTTCCAAACACTGCCCTTGTCTTGGGCTTGGGCAGTACTAATAGGTCCACCTGTTTATCCTGTCTTTTTGTTCGGTATACAAGAGCCCATTGTGTATGAGGAAGTAGGAAGTGGGCAATGGCTCCACCTTGCGTGGTTTAGCCTTAATGAGGAGGACTTGGCTCCAACAGTTTTTAAGCCTGTCGTCTTCCAGTTGCTCCTTTAGGAAGGTACCTCGCCTGGCCACCTGGTGAGACACAGAAAGGGGAAGATGAAAATGACCACTCACCTTCCGGGTCAGCATCCCAATGGTCATCGGTGGCCAGGTAAGAAGCCAACCCTAGTCGGTCATCTTCTAGGTCCCGGATTTTTCCAGCTAGGTTTTTTTCTCCCCCATCCGTTCGGGAGGTTGCGTCATCAGGGCTTTGAACCCCGGCCAGTCCCATCCAAAAAGAAGGGGCACAGGCAGGCTCTTCACCACTCCTGTCATCACCACCCATTCTCCTGGGGGTCCTGCTATGGATACCGTTGTAGCAGGTACCTGCTGGACATCTCCGTGAACGCTGGTCAGTGGTAAGGTTCCCGTGCAGGGATGACCCATGGGTAGCACTGAGGGTCGGACCAGCATTATTTAGCTTCCTGTGTCCAGAGTGGCCTGGGTTGGGTAGCCTTGTAAGTATAGCAAGACAGAAGTAGGGTCTGTACAGCTATCTTCATGAAACAAACACCCCGCCATCCAGGCTTTTCACCCTGGGTCCGTGGGCATGGGTTCATCTTGTGGCATTGGGAGAGGGGGTTCTCTTTTACAAGGTCCGGGGGCCTGTGGTCGTGGGGTCTCAGTGTTCTGGTGAAGCCCTGCAGTGTCAGTGTCGAGAGTTAGGGCAGCCTCCACCTTCTCTACTAACTCGATCAGCTCTCGGGGTGTGACTGGGGTACCTTGGCCAACGCTTTTTCTCTCTTCAGCGGGTAAGCCCTGGACAAACCGGTCCATGGTTTTCCAGGTGACAATGTCCCCTGGCCCCAGGTGATCAGGCTGTAACCATCTCTCTCCCAACCGGTGCAACTGGGCCATTTGTGTTTGGACCGGCACCGCAAGTGATATTACCAATCATGGAATTGGCGGCTGGCCGCGGTGGGCGTTAGTCCCAGTCTCACTAGTATCTCCTCCTTCAGTATAGGGTCTTGATAAGCTTCTTCAGGGGGTAGCGCATAATAGGCCTGCTGTGCTTTTCTGGTGAGGAAGGATCCCAATATGCGTCCCCAGTCATCCCGATGACACCCTTCTCTCTCTGCCACCAGCTAAAATGTGTTTAAATAGGCCTCTATGTCATCATGTGGTATGAGTTTGGTGAGGTGTGAGGCTGTCGTCTGGGGATCCTCAGAGCGAGAAATAGTGGCATGTCCGGCAGCCTGACGCTCTTCCTCTAAGTGGGTTATATGAGTGGTAATCACCTGTAGGGACGTAGCCAGTTGATCGGCCACGTGCTGTTGTCGGGTGGCCACATGCGCCAAGTGAGTGAGGGCGTCTTCCATTGATGGAATCCACAATGGCTATAGACAGTAGGGATAGAACCGAACTGTATATTGTGTACAGAAAAAAAATTACTACGTGGCAGGCAAATGGGTGGGTTATGGCTGTAAAGGAAAAATCCCTGCGGCTGTGTTAACCGGTCCATTCTTCTACATAGGCCTGCATCCTCCACCATTGTGTCACAATGTCTGTAGACTCTGTCCTTGTTCTGTGTCACTACAGGGTGGTTTCTCCCCTATATGGTTTGTTTTGGTTTTGTTTTCCCGCTCCTTTTGTCACATGATCCCGTCACATGTTTTTGTCAGCCAATCAGTTCTGTTGTTTAGTCCACACCTGCACCTCCTTCCCTCGTTAGTATGGTATTTAGTTCTGAGTGTTTGTGAGTCCTGTGTGGTTCTTTGTTCCTGTCCAGTTCTTCCGTGTGGAATCAATAAATATATGTTAATTGAAGACGCGCCTGCCTCCTCAGTTTGGATTGTGACACATTGTAACAAGTTCGTAGTCAGAGATGAGGCAGAAGGAACAGTTTAGCTGGCTGAGGCGGCGCTTTTACTCATATAAACCCAAGAATAACATAACTTAATTCTTGCATTAACAAATGTTTCACAAATGCAAACATTTGGGTGGTATTAACTTAATTATAAGCCGCCGATATTCTTCAAGGTACCTCCATGAAGCGAAGATTTATTTCCCAGCCTCGTCCTGGATTTTCGTAGGTGTTAGTACTCGCCGGTATCTGAGGTCACAGGTGAAACAGAAACCAGGACATAAAAAAGAACAAACACAGAAAACAGGGGGTTAGGTTTCGTCCTACAGCTCACCTCTTAATGGTCCTCCTCTCTGCATTATGGGGAGCTCTAACCAGGGTTTTCAGCTGTGAAACCCGGGTGTCTCAGACTACTAATCCTCCTGAGTTATTGTCGCTCAGCACTCCTTTCTTCGGTCGCTGTCCACTGTCTCCAGAGTTGTCCAGGGTCCTGAAGTACTATATGGTAGTCTTGAAAGGGGGTGAGGCACCGAGCCCTGCATACCCCTGCCACACAGCACAGCATTCAGTGGTTAGTGTCCCTGTAAATTTTTATAACTCCATCAAACCATTGTTTTAATTGTAACTATAAGTCAGCCTGTTTGTCAAACGTTTTGAATGCTTTTGTCAATTTGAATTTAAAGTTTTAACATCATCAATTATTTATCTTGATTCGAATCCTAAGTTGACCAAACTCAACTTTAGATCTGCCTGTAGTACTTTTTTCTGCCCAGTAGGTGGCACACTGTTTCCTTTTACAGTCTTTAAGCATTGCATCATTTTCCTGTGTCAATTGATTTTATTACCGTGAACTGTTCAACGCAAGGCATTATGGTTTAACATTTAAATTCATCACAATTCCCCATCCATCATTACGTTCCCAATTATATTTTCTTTATGCAATTATATTATCTTTAAAGCCCAGAGCAGGCAATATCCCAATGCTGCCTTCTCTATATTAATGCATGGCGGCCTAATGCAAGTTACGTGGAACACACAAAACAAGTGGACAATCATTTACATTTCTTCAGGCTAAGGACAATTTTATTGTATTTCAATTTACAAATATCTCACAGATCATTATTCACGATTAAGCCTATAGATATTGCAGTGTAGATAATTACTAACTAGCAGACTTTCTGTTAATAACTAATAACTTCCTCCCTTTTTTTACCAACCTATGTCTTCTGTGCGCAGGTCAGAGGCCCTTCACTTTTTGGTTCCGTCTCGCCATGTTCTGAAAACCAATGCAACTAGTACCCTGAAAACATGCTTTACCTCTGCTTTGATCATAGAATACCACCCAATTCTTTAACTTGAATTATCTTTGCACACTATAAATTTCCATTAAATCAACAGTCAGATTGCGTGAGGGTTAAACACCATGTTTTCCAGTTTTTGCAGTGCCATACAGAATAATACTCATTCACGGGCGAGTTAACTCTGCCCGCTCAATCAGTTCACATAATTATTTACAACCCCTCAATATTCAAGTTAATGCCAATTTATTCCCCACATTTTAATCTCACTAAATTCTTACTTAGTCCCATGACAACAGTTTAGGCTCTAAATCCTTGGTGCATACGGCCCTACAATCCTATATTTCTTCAATTTATTCCAGCCAAAATTTTACCCAGACTTCTGTAAACACTAAACACAATGAACGCACCCACATTTGCATCTCTGTCCCCCTTTTCCTTTTCAACCATTGTCTTTTTGAAGTACAAAGAACCAACCTTACCAATTTAGATCAACCTTAAATTATTACTTAAGAATTAGGACCCCTTTTTATCCTTTTTTCACCCAGATTAATCATTGCATTTCCATACCACCTTCATTTATGTTTCCTTAAATTACTTGCATGAGAATTCCGTGCTTTGAGCCTCTAAACATGTTCAAAATGTCATTACTAGTCCATATCCATTTGTAGTGATTCCTTATAGTGAACACAGCGAATTTGAACAAATCAGTGCTTGTAAATACCTCTTTTTATTTGCCATTTTCCTGTGAAGTCCACACTAGTCGATTGTCGAAGTCATACAATGCAATAATCCAAAACGTATTTTTCCGCAAAAAATACATTAAACAAACTAGTTTAATCTTGTATGGACTCTGTATGTCTGAATATCCCTTTCGTGTGTTTCTATATCTGCAGTTTATTTCTGACTATGTGTGCAGTTCCATGCAGAACAACACCAGAAATAATGTTCCTCCAATCTCCAAGCGTACATCGCATTTGATCTGTAAACTGTTCTCATTTTCAAAGTCAAAAACATTGAAACTATATATAAATCGTTCAATCCTTGTTTCATTACTCTATCAATGGTAATCCAATATAGCATCAATATCTGAGAATATAATGTATGGAGCGTGTACAAGGTAGTTCATTTTGCAATTAATTTGAATGTTTAATAACAACTGACCATGCAACTGGCTATGCTATTTGCAGGTGTGCAAAGGTTTTTTTCGTTGTTGGTTAGCTGCAGTTGGCATCTAACTTCAATGGTACATTACCATCAACTACTATACTGGGGTGTGGGCCTAGGCCCGCAAATTCCTTCTCACTTCTTAAATCATTGCAGTTGAGTTGCCTGCCCCCAATAGTTCCTGTCTAGTATTACATCAAAATGTTGCGAATGCAATTTTATCACTGTTGTTATCTTACCGAGAAATCTAAAATGTTCACATTACATTCAACTTCTATTGAACCAAATGAATTATACATTTCCACCCCATACCATTTTATCCTATCAAACTCACATTTCTCTGCAGTGTCGTTATGACCTGTAATTAGCTAAACCTAATTTCCTGTCTTTATCCTGTGTGTGTGTGTGTGTGTGTGTGTGTGTGTGTGTGCGTGTGTGCGTGTGTGCGTGTGTGCGTGTGTGCGTGTGTGCGTGTGTGCGTGTGTGCGTGTGTGTGTGTTAATATAAAGTTATAATAATTTTCCAAAGGCGAAATGACTGCCAAATTAACAAATTAGTTACAACTATGTGTGCTTGCTTTCAGTTTAGATTTGTATTTTCCTAATTCACATAGTATGCATTTACTGCATTTAATCTAAATTACTATGTTATTCTGTTTAACCAATGCCAGATCGGCGTCTGGTCTGTTTTCCTTGGATTCTAGCCACAAAAATCTCAACAACCATTGTTTGTCACCACCAACAACACACAATAGTGTCTTAGCCTAATTCACACATTCCTCATTAGGTCGGCAACTTTTTTCCTTACAAAACATCCCCAAACCCGCACTTGGATTTCTAAATTTTTCAGCCTCGTAGTTGGCCCTATTTACTATACATAGCTACTTATCTACCACACAAAGTTAATCTACCGACCACGCTGTATGTCAGCCCTGCTGTTACTTCTCCCTGTTCCTTTCCAACATTTTTTATCCTTTATTTACACATTACTTGCTTTATCTACATTCGATATCACAACACATCTAGGTTCATGTAATCCACTCAGTTTCAATCACTTTGCATTTGTTTCTTCAGTATTTACAGGTCAGTTGCTCTTTTTCATTCAATCCCACAACTCGCTATTAACAGACAGGCAGGGCCCCATCATTTAAGGGTTCATTCACATCATTTATTCATTTACAAATACGGATAACCTTATCCAACTTCCGACCTTCCAGCAATCAAAGTAAAGGGAACATGCCTGCCAGTTTGTCAAAGAAATGGTATGTCAGGTAATCTATAACACAATCTAGGTTCACATGTAATAATTCTCTCAATTCAATCGTTTCTCAATAATTTCTCCCATTATTTACCAGTCTAATTGCTCTTACATTCACTTTCGAGACCAAAAATAGACAGTTTCTTAGAATACTTGTAAGATATGAAGATCCTGGAGCTCCCTCTACTGGCGCGAACAGGATCAGGTGGTCGGTATCCCCTGCCTACTGACGTCATCGCTCCACTCTCATCAGCATCCTCCGGATCAGCTGTGCCTTATTGTCTTCTGTCTAAATTAGATCTCTATTGTTTGGGAGTGGTTGTGGTTTATTGTTTATGATGTCCGTTTGTGAGCATTGTTTTTGTATCCTGTGAGTTTGTATCCAGAAACCAGTATGTGTTCTTAAGCCGCATTTAAGTAGACGCTCGTTATTTATTTACCTACTATCTAGCGGTTCCATTGTACTAGGTACCAGGAGTTTGTTTGCCACTTATTTCTACACATACCAATTGTATGGTTTGTTCTTTCTTCAAACGGGAGATTCCCAGTAAAAATATATATTCCCTCGGCATTCTGCGTGTGACTCCTCACTCTCCTCAACATGACAGAATAACCCATCTCCGATGGAGTCAGCAGATCAGGCACAGGCGGTCAGCACGGAGGAGCTTTTGGCAGAACATTAAGCCATGCTGGCTCGACTGTTGACGGCCATGGCCCAGGTTCTGCAAAAGCTATCAGGCATGGAGCAACATCTAGCCAGGAGTCCTGCCGTGCCTACACACAGTCCACCTGTGGGTGCCTCTGCCGGACCTGGTGATCAGCCCATCTCCTAGTCTGTCCGTCTATCTCTCCCAAAGGAGTACGACGGAGCTGCATCACAGTGCCAGGGGTTCTTGCGCCAACTAGGACTGTTTTTTTCAACGTCCGCCCCTGGTGCCTCCGACGTGGACCGAGTGTCGGCTCTGATATCCTATCTCTCCGGGTGCATGTTGGAGTGGGCGAATGCGGTCTGGAGAGACAGGAACCCTATTATCTACAATTATGATGCGTTCACGTCTTTATCATCTACAGCAGGGACACAGGACCGCCCGGGAATATGCCTTGGAATTCTGGACCTTGGCGGCTGGCTCTGGGTGGAACGATACAGCCCTTATTGATAACTTCCGCTGAAGCCTGCAGGAGGATGTCCGAAGGGAGATGGCCTGCCGGGACACCATATTGAGCTTTGACGCCCTGGTGGACCTGGCCATCCATTTGGACAGCCTCCTGCAGTCAAGAGGGCGCACCAGAAGTAGTACAATAGTTCCACCCAGGCCAGCGACAGGTTGAGAGAAAGGTCCTGTACCCATTGATGTGGCTAATATGGGTCTCCAGGGGACAGAGAGGGTCATCAGTCATAAAACCATAAACCTGCAGATGCGTCTATTACCCAGTCATACTGAAACTATTTATTTTCATGTGTTGGATATGCCTACTTGCCATATAGTATTGGGCTTACCTTGGTTATCTATTCATAATCCCTCTGTTTCCTGGTCCCGTAGGTGTATTGAGGGATGGTCGCATGAGTGTCTGGGAAGGTGTATTCCGGTTTTGCCACCACGGTGGAAAGTCCAGACAGTGCCTCCGACAATCCCATTACTATTGAATATTCAGACCTCGCACATGTCTTATTGCACATGTCTTAAATAAAGGCATCCAAATTACCTCCCTATCAGCCCTGGGATTGTGCCATTGACCTTCGACCAGGCACTGCACTGTCTAAAAGTCATGTATACCCTTTGTCGTATGCTGAGACTCAGGCGATGGAAACATACGTCTCGGAATCACTACAACAGGGATACATACACCCCTCATCTTCACCTACATCTTCCAGCTTCTTTTTTGTAAAGAAGAAAGATGGGAATCTGCGTCAATGTATAGATTACCAGGCTCTAAATGATATTACTGAGCGATACACGTACCCTCTCCCCTTAATTTCCTCTGTCATAGAAACTATGCATGGCACACGCTTTTTTACGAAATTGGATCTGAGAAGTGCCTACAATCTTGTGCAAATTCGAGAGGGAGATGAGTACAAAATGGCATTCAGCACCACTACAGGCCATTACGAATATCTAGTTATGCCGTATGGTCTGATGAATGGATTTGGCCCACTCCACCAGTTTTCCAAGCCTTTGTGAATGACATCTTCCGGGACCTGTGGGGGCGTGGAGTGATCTTGTACATGGATGACATCCTAGTGTACACGGCCATTCGCGACCAACACATGTCCTTGGTCTGCAAAGTGCTTGGGAGACTGTTGGACCATGAATTATATGTCAAGGCCGAGAAATGCCTGTTTTTCCAACATGCCATCTCCTTCTTGGGTTACCACATTACCTCGACCAGGGTGGAGATGGATGAGGATCGCATTGAAGCTGTGCGTAATTGGCCAACTCCAACCACAGTGAGTAGTGCAGCAATTCATAGGTTTTTTCAATTATTACTGTGGTATATTCGTGGCTTTGGCAAAGTTGCGGCTCCAATCACGTGCCTACTAAAGGGTGGGCCTAGCAGGTTGCGGTGGACCGATTAGGCGGATAGGGCTTTCGTCTCACTGAAGGCCGTGTTCTCATCCGCACCTGTCTTGGCCCACCTCGACCTGACGTTGCAGTTTGTGGTGGAGGTGGATGCTTCCGAGAGTGAGATTGGGGCGGTGCTGTCGCAGAGGTCAGGAGCCCATGCGAAGCACCGTCCGTGTCCGTTCTATTCTCAGAAGCGGACACCTGCCGAGCGCAACTATGACGTTGGCAATCGTGAGTTGTTGGCCATTGTTAGTGCCTATAAGGCATGGAGGCACTGGCTCGAGGGGGCTAAACACCCTTTCCTCATTTGGACTGACCACTGTAACCTGGAGTACATTTGCTCAGTGAGGAGACTGAACCCTCACCAGGCCAGGTGGTCATTGTTCCTTACCCGCTTTACCTACACCTTGTTCTACATCCCGGGCAGTAAGAATCGCAAGGCAGATGTACTTTTTCGCCAGTTTGACGCAGAGGAGTGTCCAGTGGATGACTGCCTTGTCGTTCCCGAGGCATGTATTATGGTGCCCATATTATGGGAACTGGACATTAAAATTCAGCAGGCGTTGTGCACAGCGCTGGCTCCAACGCATTGTCCTGTTGGATGCCAGTATGTGCCCGCGAGCGTTGGAGATAGGCTCATCTGCTGGGCACACACCAACCTCTCCTCCAGTCATCCTGGTATCGGCCATACGATTGGCTGCCTGGGGGAGAAGTACTGGTGGCCCACCTTGGCCGAGGACGTGAGGGTTTACGTGTCATCCTGTTCGAACTGTGCCCAGAGTAAAGTGCCAAGGCACCTTCCTGCACGGAAATGAATGCCTATCCCTATTCTGCAGCGTCCTTGGTCGCATCTCTCCATCGATTCTCTAACAGATCTCCGTCCCTCTGAGGGGCACACTGCAATCTTGGTCGTTATGGATAGGTTCTCGAAAGGCCTGCTGTCTCATGCCTCTCTCTGGGGTGCCCACGGCCCTACAAACTGCGGAAGCGCTTTTACGCATGTCTTCTGACATTATGGGGTCCCGGAGGACTAGAGTGGTTCCGATTCCGATACCAGTATCGAAAATGACTCCGATACTGCCACAAATGCTGGCATCGGCGAGTACTGGAGTCCAGGCACCAATCCGATACCACGTAATTTATTAGAAATAGGAATCTATTTACTGGTTAAGCTCTGTTAGCTCTGACACAGTTCTTCTTCGCCGCTCTTAAAACAGTTGCGCTTTGCTGCCACCGGCAGCTGCTGTTTTAGAGGGGCAAAGAAGAATTGATCACCTGACGCCTCGGTAAAAGAAGCTAACATTAGCGCATCATGTCCGCGATTTGGCAGTACTTTAGTACTTTGGATGTACCCACCAGTAAGATGGCGACATGCAAAATATGCAAACAATTTCGAGGGGTGGCACGAGTGTTGCATATTTAAACACCAGCAACTTAATCAAACATTTTAAGACGCGTCACGCTAAAGAGCATGACGAATTTACCAAAGCTAAGGGGAAAAAATAAGGACGAATTGTAGCAGCAAACTCTGGAAATTGCCTTCAAACTACGAAATAAATTTCCCAAAAGACAGGCAAAAAGCAACAAAGTTAACCAACAAAATCTTGGAGTTTTTTGTCCTGGATGACCAACCACTGTCTGTCGTCAGAAATGTGGGATTTCGCTGTTTGATGGAGCCTTTGGAGAGCCAAGGTACTGTTTGACAGGTTGTAGAAGACCCAGTTAAAAACATATATATTTAACATGCATTTGTATAATGGGAATACATGTAACCATGTGACTGTAATTTATGTCTAAATGTATTGTAATGTAAAATGTAAAGCGACATGCTATGGAAAGGCGCTATATACATAAAACTTCTTCTTGTAAATAGATCTCAGAAACTGCGTTACCAAAAATATACGAGACAGTTAAGGAACACATTTCACGCAAATTAACTTCCATGTTTGCTGCCTTTTGTATTAGGACAAACTCAATGACAGTTGTTAATATTACTGGAATATATTTGGATTACAGAAATATATTTGGATTACAGAAAAATATATATATAGATTGCTCGAAAATATGCAAATTCCGTGAGATTCCGTGTTATAAGTAAGTTCCGTTTTTATTGATAGATCCGTCGATTCCGTCCGTGTTTTCCGCAACGCGGACACCATAGGGCCCTAGCATAGTATGATCTTTTTCTTTTTTTAACACACTGGTATCGGTAATCGGTATCAGCCGATACACACAGTACAAGTATCGGATCGGTATCTGTAGGAAAAAAATGGTATCGGAAGATCTTTTCGGAGGACATAGTGTCTGATCGCGGTCCCCAGTTCACCTCTCGTGTATGGAGAGCATTTATGCAAAGGTTGGGGGTCGTGGTCAGTCTTACCTATGGGTCTCACCCTAAATCTAACAGGCAGGTAGAGAGGGTATACCAGGAAGTGGGCAGGTTCCTGAGGAATATTGTCAGGACCGGCTGTGGGAGTGGGCCAAATCCCTTGCTTGGGCGGTGTACACTCAAAATTCATTGCGTCACTCTTCCACGGGACTCACTCCCTTCCAATGAGTGTTGGGATATCAGCCGGTCCTGGCACCTTGGAATCCGAGCCAGACCCGGGTTCCTGCGGTGGATGATTGGTTTCAGCGTGCGGCGGATACCTGGAACGTCACCCATGTCTGCCTGCAGAGGGCTTTCTGCTGTCAGAAATTCTAGGTTGATCGTCGCCGCAGGGTTACGCCTCTTTACCACCCAGGGGACAGGGTCTGGCTCTTGTCTCGGTACCTGTCCCTTCGTGTGCCCTGCCGAAAGCTTGCACTGTGGTTTGTGGGGCCCTTTGAAGTCCTGGGGAGGGTGAACGATGTGTCATACAGCTTAAGGCTTCCTCCTACCATGCGTGTTTCATGTCTCCCTCCTCAGGCCGGTGGTGTCAGGCCCTCTCCATGAGGCCA
>JACXGM010015511.1:0-21235 GCA_016801145.1 Umbra pygmaea | reverse complement strand
TGGGAAGGGAAAGAACACATCTCCTCCAGACAATCTCTCGGGGTATCTAATGTCCGATTTACAAATGCTGTTGGCGCACCGCTTTACCGTCCTGCTTGGAGTCAATTTTTGTCGGACCTGCTCACATTGTTACGGTTGCTATGATGTGTGATTGGACAATGGCAGTTTTGGGGGAGGGGCCGGCGATAGGTCAATTCTCCAGGGGTCTGCAAACTTTAGTAAAATGTCAATGATATCAATTGATTTTAACCTTCCTTTCAAATATATTGTAAATGTTTCACTGTGAGCTAGACTTTGTTAAATGAGATTTTGAGAAACGTGTGAATATGTACTTGGACAATATTTTGCTACTGTTCTGGGATCTCATTATGATGGTCTTGTTGACATATTATTGCTAGGATGTTGACCGATATAATGAGCAGTATGTGTCTGAGGGATTCCCTAAGAGGTCACTTGATAGAACTCAAATGTTGCTATGGCAGTTCAGATACTCAGATACTTCCTTTATAAAAGGGTAAAGCAGAGAGTGGAGAACTGGAGTGCTCAGATTTTCAGGAAAAATATTATAAAAAAGAACTATGTTATTATTATTTTTATCTTGATTATTTTTGATTTATTGATCACTACACATACAAGTGATTAGCCATAATGTTATTTACCTATTTTCAAGACTATAAACTGACTGATATGGCTGTTCACTACTGAAAATTGTTCCAATTTAGTGTAAAGTATTGCTGAGTAATGGACTTGTCTTTATTGTTAGTGGACTGTAGGTCCAGAAGATTAGTGGTATTGGGTTGTCTTGCAATCTAAATATTTTCTACATCTAATCACTAACAACATGGTTTAAAAAAAGAGAGAAAATGCATCATAAATAAAACATATATAAATATGCAGGTCCTTTAAATCTGTGAATGCATGCAGACAATGGTGATTAAGTTCAACTCCTCACAGGACATAGTGTTTGTGCTGCATGGACTAAACTTGGCACAGAACACCAAACACATCTACTTCATATGTACTCTCATTCTGTACCTTTTCACAATTTTTGTGAATTTGACACTGATTTTTGTAATTTGTCTGGAGAAAATGTTGCATGATCCTATGTATTATTTTCTCTGTAGTCTGTGTATAAATGGTATGTTTGGAGCATCATCTTTTTATCCAAGGATACTTTATGACCTTGAATTTAACACTCATTTTATAATGTACAATTGGTGCATGACCCAAGTATTTTGCATCTACTCATATGTTTTTGGTGAATTCACAAACTTGACAATGATGGCATTTGACAGGTATGTTGCTATTTGTAAGCCGTTACACTACCACTCTATTATGACCAATAGAAAAGTGTGGACACTGATTCTTCTAACGTGGATTTTCTCATGGCTAGAAACAAGCATAGCAGTTGTGTTAACAACTAGATTACCTCTGTGTGGCAATAATATTGATAAACTCTACTGCTCAAATTGGGCAGTTGTGAAGCTCTCATGCATTGACACAACTCTGATCAATATATATGGATTCATTCTCACAGTTTATCATGTCTCTCAGATAATACTAATTTTGTTTTCTTATGTAAACATAATCAAAGTGTCTCTGCGTTCCAGGGAGGAGAAGAGAAAGTTCATGCAAACATGTCTGCCTCACCTGATTACCGTAACTAACTTTACAATATCTATTGTGTTTGATGTGATGTATGCTCGCTTTGGCATCAATGCCAGCAGCCTCCAGGTCCTGAGCAACATCATGTCAGTAGAGTTCCTAGTTGTACCTCCTCTGTTAAACCCTCTCATATATGGGCTGAATCTCAGTCGAATTCGTAATAGAGTTAGGAAGATGTTCAATTTTAGAGATACTGCCCTAAATTAAATGTTATGTGATTATTCAAACTTGTAAACAGTTGTGATGCTTGAAATTTGAGTGTATTTTATTTGAAATGAAATACTGTTCATGAATGGTAAATTATTATTACATATTTTGAATAAACCTGTTATTACAGCCTTCTCTTAAATTATTCTCTTTATTTGATATTAAATGTTTGATATTAAATATAATTTAATATGGTATTTTTCTACAATCTTGTTTTTCAAAACATAGAACCATTATCCATTTGTTATGTATTTCATGTTACGTTTATTATACTAGTAAAATACAAACAAACTAATTAAGAACTTTATTATGATAGACCTGTCCAAAAATAGAGCAACAATAAATACAATAATAAAAAAGGTAGATACATTATGGCGTTGCAAACCCAGCCGAGTACTGTTGTATCCGACAGCATTTACAGTTTACTACACAAGCATATGCAAAATAATTCTTTAAATCCCACACTAGTCAGGTAAATGGATGATCTTGGTTTAGCACATATTTTGGTAACACTTTAGAATAAGGTACCATTTATAAAGGGTCTCTAAGGGGTTTATAATACCACTATTAATGGTTATTTAAGCATTTTGTAAATGCATTTTAAACCCTCTGTAAGCACATTCGTGACAAAAGTCAAAAAGCGGGTCAGGTTGCCAGATATTTATTTATTTCAGTTATTAATCATTTATAAATGTAGTTACACATGCTCATAAGAATAACACTTATTTACCTCATTTTAATGGTTGCAGTTGAACAATACAGTCATTTGTGGATATTTCTCCACTTTTAATTGTAATGTTGTGATGCTTTAATCTTTCCATTCAACACTGTATCTGATTTTCTCTACATAGTTTGGAGTCATGGTGGTTGTTTATTAATTGGTCTAACATGAAATTGTATGTGTACATACTGTTGGTGTTCAGTTTTCTTATTTGCTGTCAAATCTTCTCATTTACTAGCAGTCAAAAAAACTCACCCACTGTGTTATAGCTTTAACATCTGAATGTGTTTATTTATTGTCACTTTGAAGCACATAATTATTCAATTCTATTCAATTTATTCATCTCGAACCATAAATACATAATTAAACACAACAAAAATTAACCACAATCATGCATCAAAATAAACAAGTAACAAAACATAAAAACAACAAAAGAGACAATAAATAGGCTCGAGAAGGAGCAGGGGGAAGCATTGAGCTCATCAAATCCTGCCCCTAATTCACAATATATTAATATAAAAAAAATGTAGGCTATATATATATACCTCAAGTATAAACAATACAACAACAATCCACAAAACCCTTATGTACATTATCATTAAATAATTAATAATTAGATCGCTTCCTGTCTATATTCGTCAAGTATTAATGTCCTATATCTATTTTTAAACTAAAATATTAATGCTCTGTTTAGTTTCATTATTTAAACCATTCCACAAGATAACCCCACAAACCACAATACACATTCTTTTAACAGTAGTTCGCACAGGAGGTTGTTTAAATATAAATATACCTCTTAAACTGTATCCCACATCTCTCTCATTAAACATTGCCCGTTTGTTGTTTGGTACTTCGTTTTGTTTGACCTTAAAAATAATTTGTGATGTTTTAAATTTGACAATGTCCATAAATTTCAACAAATGTGAGTTCATTAACAATTGAATTGTGTGCTCACGATACCCCTTGTGATGTATTATCCTGATTGCTCTTTTTTGCAATATGCAAATCTTTTTTATGGTACTTTAGTAGGTGTTCCCCCACACTTCCACACAATATAACAGATAAGGTCAAATTAAAGTGCAGTATAAAATATGTAAGGTGCTTTGGTTCAGAAAGTGTCTTGTTTTGTTCAGTATACCTATGCTCCTAGCCATTTTACTGCACAAATATTTAATGTGGGGCTTCCAGCAGAAATTTATTCTCAAAATCTTTCAATTTCTTCATTATCAATTACAATTCTAACATCTCCATTTATAGTACGATTTCCATATAACATAAATTTTGTTTTATTCAAATTATGAGGTATAAACCTTCATGACACCTGAAAAGAGACGTTGAAGTGATGCTTTATAAACCTAAACAACTCATGAAAGGATAGGTTATTTTAAAATAATGTCCAAATTACCAATTACAAATTTGTTATAAACACTTTATTAGACCTGAAACACCTTATTCTAAAGTGACATACCAAATACCAATTATAAATGTGTTACAAACCTATATAACACATGAAAGGATACCTTATTTTAAAGTGATGCCCAAATTACCATTCATAAATACATTATAAAGCCTTTGCAACACTTGAATGGTTACCATATTCTAAAGTGACATGTCAATTACCAGTTATAAATGCATTATAAACATATATATAACACATGAAAGGATACCTTATTTTAAAGTGATGCCCAAATTACCAGTTATAAATGCATTATAAACCTGTATAACACATTAAAGGATACATTATTCTAAAGTGACATGCAAATAACCACTTATAAGTGCATTATAAACCTATATAACACATGACAGGATACCTTATTTTAAAGAGATGTCCAAATTACCATTTAAAAATTAGTTATAAACACTTTATTACACATGAAACAACTTATTCTAAAGTGAAATGTCAATTACCAGTTATAAATGCATTATAAACCTATATAACACATGAATGGATACCTTATTTTAAAATGTTGCCCAAATTACCAGTTATAAATGCATTATAAACCTGTATAACAAATTAAAGGATACCTTATTCTTAAGTGACATGCAAATTACCACTTATAAATGCATTATAAACTTATATAACACATGACAGTATACTTTATTTGAAAGTGATGGCCAAATCACAATTTACAAATGAGTTATAAACACTTTGTTACATTTGAAACAACCTAATCTAAAGTGAGGTGCTAATTAACAACAAAAAATGCATGATAAAGCATTTACAACACATGAAAGGACTTATTATTTTAAAGTCATGTCCAAATTACCAATTACAAATTAATTATAAACACTTTATAACACATGAAACACATTAATTTTTTTGTGCATTTTTCCAGATTTTACATTCTTCCCAATTCCCACTAACAATGACTTGTCGGCAGCTCTCCAACTCCTAGTACAGATCTGTGGGATGATGAGGGATGAGCACATGGTTCATCCAACCACATATTGCACGAGCCGCCGATTTATTTTTGCACTGTTCACCCAACACAAGCTTTTAGTTGGATCATGCACAAGATGAAAACGTTCACAGACTATACTTCCGATGCAGAATGAATCGGAAATTCGATTGAATTTACAGGCGCCTGATCTGAACACAAGGAGTTTCTGTAAAGTGACATGTCAGGATAGATAATCTGACTCATCTAACCCAAATCCCAGGCACCGCTTTGCCAATTTGCGCTGCCTCATGCAGAAGGCCCGGGGAAAGTCAGAGAACACCTACAAGACACTATAAAGTAATCTTTGGTTGCTTTAGGTAAAGTGATAAAACCACATGTATTATATCTGCCATAGGCATTTCATCACTTTACCTAAAGCAACCAAAGATTACTTTACAGTGTCTTCATAGGTGTAGATTACGGTGGGGATGGTGGGGACACGTCCCCACCAGATTTTGTCATGAGTCATTTTGTCCCCACCACATTTTTTGAAAAAAGACCCGGTGCGGGGTGGCAATCGGAAGAGTTGGTTTTTTTGCGGCCGCGAGGTCGGGTCTGATAGTAGTTACATACCGCTGGTCTAAACTGTGCAGCCTCTGCTCAGCCCATACGGCGGGCGTCAGCAGCCTCTGTCAATGAGACACAGAGCCGGCGTCAGACCGAGCTCAGAAGGGGGGGATTTATTTTCTCTGAACGGGCACGTTTTTATTTTCTATAGGCTATATTTGTTGGGATGGGGATTTCTGCTGATTTCACTATAAGATTGTTTACTTGATAGGCTCTGGGTCGGAAATATTATTTTAGTCGAACAGTCACTTGGCTGTGTGCAATCTGATGCCCTGTATCACTTAACTAGCTACAGTACAATAATTGTGCTACGGAATATTATGATATTATGTAAGACAAATAGTGCAAAACGAATAAAAATAGGTTTTAACAAAGGTGCTTTCCAAAATTATATTGAATAAAAACAAAGCATACAATGTAACCTCAAAAATCCCTTTTATGTAGCCTGTTCATTTTTTTCTTTTTTGCACACTGCACGTCAGCGCAATTTCAGCCGTTGTTACATTAACTATAACCTGTCCTGAACGTTAAATATACTGTTGTTATTAAACCTTCAGCAAAAATGCAGTAGATATCCTTAGAATGGCAGCATTTCATCAAAGTAACATGTGGTGCAAATCATGTTGAACACAAACTCTGCCAACGGCTGTTTTCATATAGTTTGATGTTGAATATGACATATACTTGAAAACATCCTTTGCTTTGCTAATTTAAGTCCAACACTAATAAAGCCATAAGCTATTTATTTTAACTAGGCACACTTTACATTTTGTTGTTCAATTCCTAATGTTCATATTATTTCTTTTTTCACCAGTTCAAACCATCATGGGCTTTATTTTTTAACAGTTTGAATGATCTAATCACGATGAATTCGTTATATGTTATTATCTAGTCAAATAGTAATGTGTGAATCTTTGTGTAGCCTATATCCAGAGACAAAGCCAGATTTCAGGTTTACTACATTTAAGTTTAACATTTGATGAATCTATTTGAAAGATATCACATCCAAATCAAATGTTATATTGTCCTGTCAAGACAAGCATTTCTTTCTCGTTAACACACAGTTCCCCACAATAGACCTCAACAGTCCCGCCCACAGCCGACTCCGGAAGTAAGAATACAATACATTTTCTCAATTGACAATTTGGGTATAAGCCATAAAATCGTAACTGTCGATGATAGACTTAAAACCAGCTACGACATGACTAAGCGATTGTATATGCTCACATAGACGCGAAAAGTTCATGGGGCACCAACCTTGTTTTAAAATAAATGTATTTTATTCGCGAAGTCTTGGATAAGTACTTCATTACCCACAATCCTAAACCATCAGTGATGCCTCTGATTGGTGGAACTTCTTGATGTCATTGAGACAAACTCGCGGTTAACATGGAAATGTTTACTGAGCCTGCGAAAAAGCTTTGCGTTTCCAACTCTGGCAGGGTGCCCGAGTCGTACGCATGTGTCGTAGCAAACATTATGGATAGTTAGAGAACTGTAAATATGCTTACTGAGCTGTAGATTATATCATATTTCAAGGATGACATTGTGTAAGTGAAGTTAGCTAAAGTTAGGTAATTTAAAGTAATGTAAAGGCGGAAAGATAACACTCGCAATGTTTTATGGGATGAGTAGTTCCTTTGCTCGGAATAAAAATATGTACACAGTCTTGTACCTTTGACTTTTTTCGGATTTGCAGTTGATTTTTTCACTCAAACTTATATTTTGTATGCTTATGAGTCACGTCGTAGTTGGTTAGCCTAAGGCATGGTCTAAAACTCTTTATATACAGATTCTTCCAGAAGTCAACGGGAGAAATTAATGGGAAATTTACTTCCGGAACCCAAGCTCTCTCGGGACAAGGGGCGGGACTGTTGAGCTCTATGGCACTTGCTGCTCATTTTCGCGAAATATATGCTCCATCCAGCACGCGCCATTTAATTGACGCGCTCTGCTGATTTGCCAGCTAAACTTTTTTATTTGTAGAACATGAATTCACATTAGTTATCGTCATGGTTATATACAACTAATCAGTGGTAATGATATTGGAATTCAGCAACAACTATGAGGCTTAACTAAAGGAAATATAGGAATCATTTTAACATTGAATAATTGTACATTGAGAACCTGAACGTTTGTACATTTACTTTTGTCTTGTCAATCACCTTTTTTACTTATGTATTTGTTTCTGATTATTTCTTCCAACAGTGCAGTAAAGCATCAAACAAAATGGTTTAATTAAAAACATTAATTGTGTCATTTATTGAAGAAAAATATCTACTAGTCTACTATTTCGAAATGTCTAGTAGTCATTTGTCAGAGATCTGTCAAATGTTGGTTGACCAAACAAAATCTAATTCGGTGAAAGCCTAGTATCCTATTTTCAAAATGTTGGTTGCAGACACTCAATGTGTTATTAGAATATATTTAGTTCAATTAAAAGCAAACCGATACATTGGACGAAATTAAACATAATAATTAGGCTATCCTTGATATTTTAACATACAAAAAATGAAAGACACATTAAGAAATATTGCCTTGCAACGAGATTAACCCTTTGAACCGGAATCCTATAGGCTATAGGCTATGGTGCGCATTAGTAAACTACAATCTAAATGCAAAATTATGCCGATAATTCTATATGACTATTGGTAGCTAGTTGTTATTTCTTTATTTCTTTTTTCATATACAATATACAGAAAGATGATTTTACAAACTATATTAACAAGAAAAAACTAAACAGCTGTTTCTCCACTGCAGCAGCGGCATTTAGGATAATGGACAGTGCAGCGGCCTATCGTCACCTCACAACCAGCCCTAAATCACATGAAATATGTTCTGAGGGAACTATTTTGTAAAACCGAAATATGTCAAATATGAACGTAAGAGAGAGTCAATTACGTTTGTAGGGAACTAAATTGAACACTCAAATAACGTTAAATATGAACATATGAAAATCATGACGTACCATGTAAATAGCTTCGTTTTTGATAGGGCGGAGGTCGGGGATGGTGGATGGGCGTATAATTCCGCGACTTGCATGCCAGTGATCGCGAGTTCAAATCCAGACCGGCACTTTGTGCGTGTTTTGTTCTACATTGCATGCGTCATGCAGACAGACGATTGTCGTTTTTTGCAATGTTAACCCTAACCTTAATCCTAACCTTAACCTCAGTAACTTCATATCTAACCTTAACCGTTAGTAACCTAATGCCTAACCTTAACCGTTAGTATCCCCTTCCCTAACCTTAATTGTGAATGTTGCAATATAATTTTGAACGCTATGGAATGTATGGAATGTGTGGAATGTTCTCGCATAAGTCAGCTAAATGAAATGTATCGGAGCAACGTAATTGAGGTACAAATATAGCCTAATAACGAAACGTGCAGTTCAAAAGCAAAAAACCCTAAATATGTTGGCATATAACGTAATTCAGGTTTTCAAAATAGTTTCCTGAGAACGTAATTTGGGAGAAATTCTGAGATGTACGGTTGCTCACAACATAACAACACAAAATAATGAACTTTGACAGTATCCTACATAATGCCAATTAGATAGGCTATAGCCTACTAAATACTGTACACAGTTTACACGATAGCTGCCTGACATGCAGGCTGCATGTCAATTTCCGTTTTAACCGCATGAGTTTTGACAAACCAATCAAATCCATTTACAATTATTTTAATAAAGTTAAGAAAAAGCACCCTTTTATTTATATTCATTATTTATATATTCAAAACGATATAGGTTTTTATTATGGTAGCATATGGATAAAAAATGCACTTCCGACAATGTCTTTGTCCCCACCACATTTCAAACCAAACTGAACCCCATGAGTGTCTTATAAGTGTGCTATAACACATCATAAGTGATAATATTGCAGTAATGTTAAATTGCTGCAATGATTCACACAGAGGATACTTGGATTTCAATACTTGGATTCAATACAGGAAAATGGCTGTTTGGCCTTTTGTTTAATAAATGTATATGTGTACAATTGTGTCTACGTTATGACTTTGGCTAACCTTACACTGAGTATTACAGTGTATTTTAACCGTAACTTAGCTAGCTAACTATAGTAGTTAACAATTGACTGAAAGCTGTGTGTGAGTTATAAAACGAATACTTTTTTGTAGTCATTGTTTAGTAAGCATTTATGGTCTATTCTTAAAACGGTACAGTGTTTTGAATTTAATACATACATTTTTAAGTAATTACATTGTCTATCTATCATAGTCTGTGGACGTGTCTCTGCAGCTATTTGGACAAGGTGAACAACATTTATATATATCTAAAATCCTTCAATGAAGATGATACACAAATTGAGGGACCTGGCAGGATATACACTCACCTAAAGGATTATTAGGAACACCATACTAATACTGTGTTTGACCCCCTTTCGCTTTTAGAACTGCCTTAATTCTACGTGGCATTGATTCAACAAGGTGCTGAAAGCATTCTTTAGAAATGTTGGCCCATATTGATAGGATAGCGTCTTGCAGTTGATGGAGATTTGTGGGATGCACATCCAGGGCACGAAGCTCCCGTTCCATTACATCCCAAAGATGCTCTATTGGGTTGAGATCTGGTGACTGTGGGGGCCATTTTAGTACAGTGAACTCATTGTCATGTTCGAGAAACCAATTTGAAATGATTTGAGCTTTGTGACATGGTGCATTATCCTGCTGGAAGTAGCAATCGGAGGATGGGTACATGGTGGCCATAAAGGGATGTCTTTACTGTCACTCAAGAACGTACCGTGACAACATTTCTGTGCGTAATGACAAGAAGTAGTACATAGACAAAGAGATATGTATCTATATTTTTTCAGGCAACACAGAATGACAAATAAGATATATTTTAACATCTACTTTACCTAAGGAATCCGAATCAGGAAGTATTGAGTGGCTTGGCCACGTTTTAGATGGTGTATGATTCAGAAATAATCGGGTGACTCTTCATACACAATGTTGTTTGCAGTAAATTTAGTTTGAGTTTTTGATTATTTTCACATAACAAATGGATTATACCTATGAAAACAATGCTCCATATCATTGCTGGGGCCCTTTGGATGACGAATCAGAGAAAGATAGCTGACTGTAAGTACATATTATTTTTTTAGATGTGGATGTATTAGCTGAGTCCCAATATCGAACTGATTAGTTACCAATGCAACGTCTTTGAAACTGACAGCTTGAATGATAATTACACACCAAATCACCTATCTGGTCAACATTTCTACATGTTTAGCAATGCTCTATAAACATGAATTATTCATTATATCGTAAATGCTTACATTAGTGGTGCAGGGGTGTTGTTAGCTAAACTAACAATGGGATTAGCCGATGGTAGCTTGTTAGCCAGGTTAGGTCTCCATTAGAGTAGTAAATAACTTGCTGCTAGTGCATTCCCGATTGGTAGACTGAGTTTGCAGAGGTTATCCATTGTGTTTTAGGAAGGATCTTAATAAGGAAATAGATAAGGTGGACAGTTGAGCGAATGGCGTTCCTACAGCTAGCAGGCTAGGGGACAGCAGTCGACCAGAGCATTGGATGGGCAGACCTCCGTGCTGAAGACGTGTCGCATCGGTGAGCACAACTCCAGGACGTCGATATGTTGTTAGCTACTCACGGTACGCTGTGCTTGATTTGATGCTGCGCTTGATTTTTTGTAAAATACTAAAGACAAGCAAAGTTAGTGTCTGATCTTATCTTTCCACCACCATTTTGTTCAATCTTGTTGATGCAGGTTGCCTGCAAACCAGGATCGGTGTTACATCTGTTTTGCATTCAAAATAATGGAGAGATTAATCACCTAAATATTGAAATAAAAAACCTAAACAATCAATTGATTTCAAATTTAAAAGCACATCACACAATAATTTAACACATAAGGTCCAATTGGAAGAAAAGAAAAAGCTTGCAATATGGCGTTCCTGAACGAGTTCCGAATTTGGGTGAAATAATAATAATAATATTATAGAAATTTACGATAAAAAAATTACAATATCTTGCTCGGACTTCGTCTGTAGTGGGAAATTAATGGTCACAGTACAAAATAATGACTACATTCACATTGGAATTAAATGATTTTGATTTTATACTGAGTTCCGTCTGAGACTTCCTCAGTTATTCCCTGTATTTCTCTGGTGGAGATTTCGGGTGTTGATTGCTACCCTGTTAACTACATTCACTAGTATTCTGTTCATTCATGACACACACACTTGCTTTGCTAGCAAGCTATTCCAGGGCCTTCCGTGTAATCACTGAGACGATAACTACCCACAGCAGGGCCCTCAGCCAGCTCAAGAAGGGATCTGTGTGGCAATTCGGCTGGGGGAAAAAGTTCAGTCCACCCCTGGGCATTCCTTATCCTTTGCCTCTATTTCTTTCAGCCTCCGGAGGCATTTCCACATGTAGGGGCGAGCCGATGCACCATAGATCTCGCACGGCTGTATCAGGCAAATCCGTGAGGACAGGTAGCCGTACATATTACATATTTAGTGTGGCTCAGAGCGTCTAGGGTAGCTACCTAGCAGCTTCCAAGTTCATGCCCGCTAGGCTCTGGACTTGCTCAGCTAACACATAAACACATGGAGTCAGATTTATAGGTGTTAAACATCTACGAGGCAATTAGGATAAATTAGATCATTCTCTACGCTTTTCATTAAGGTATTATTTATCCTGTAACTCAGTACATTGCCCCAAGGGAAAAGGAAATTATTAATGTATTAATTTCATATATGTATATTAATGGTAATCTTTTATTCCCTCACTACATTTGGTGACCCCTACGTGATACCTGGCTAAGTTAGAACGGTTTTCTATTACCGTGCATGCAGAACATTGGATCATGGATTGATTTGAAAAGGTACCTACACTTTTGGTTTCCTGATGCTTTGGATTCCAATTCTGTTGATTCGGCAGCCCTGGTGAGTAGAAAAACATTTCTGCAGGCTTAAGAAAATTGTTTGCTTGTTTAGACATACTGTATAATAGACAAATCTAGAACGTACTGTATGTTTATTGCTAGAGCGCCAGAGTGTGTAGCATGGGGGGTAGTGACGATGGTACATCATTGCTAAACAAACCACACGTGTCACAGGCCTTTAGTCACAGGGCAGTTCCTCCAGAAAACATGTTCACTCCCTCAATTGAGGGGTTTAAGAATATTGAACACAAACCAGAATTCACCAAATCTGAGTTTGAACAGGCAACAACAGCTCAGCTACAGGGGTTGAATGGTGGAGGTGAAACTACGCTAGCGAATCAAACAGCTACCCAATCAAAAGTTATCAATTGTTCATTTTGCCACAGGGCAGGCCACACAAAAACAGAGTGCCACCGGAAAAACAAACAGCGCAATTCTGAACGAAATAAGCATAGTGGAGACACCAAATGTACTGCTAAATCTTATGCTAACTGTCTGCTAGACAAAGTAAGAAAAGTGCTTTATCAATCAAAAGTGCGACGTCCACATGCTTCAAAAATACAACTTGTCAGAATTGTAAAAAACCCTCATGAACAGGATTCTGCATTCATAGCAGATCCCACTAAAACTCTCTCAACCTATCCTAAATAGGTATACGCGACCCCCATGTCTGCACTTGGAGCTTCGGCTCTGAGCAGCAAAATAATAAGAGTTGAGGCTACTAACTTGGGGGGTCAGCTATCAAATGTCTTAACTGAAACAGGAGCCACACAATCCTGTACTAATCTCATGTTACCTCTAATTAAAAAAATCACTGATACAGGTGATTCTAGAAATCAGCTTCAGGTTTCAACCATGGTTTTCAGAAAATTACAAAAGGAGTTGTGGGTCTCTGATGATGATCTGCTGGCTAATTTGAAACAAGATTCATTGTTCACTACATTACCAGGGAATGCTCTTTGTGATGCAGAAAATGTGTTTCCGGGCCCACTGCAGAAGCCCAGCACAAAAACGTGTCATGAATATACTCCTGAGTCCTCAGAGAAAAAAATATTTCCCAGAAAGTTGTGCTTTCATCAGCCAGGCCTCACTGCTGAACTGGCACCCAGTGACAGAGGTGGGTAGAGTAGCCAAAATCTGTACTCAAGTAAAAGTACAAGTACTTAGAACCTTACAACCGTAAAAGTGACTTGAGTAAGAGTAAGAAAGTATTCGATGAAAAAACTACTCAAGTAGTTAGTTACTAGTTACTTTTGATCTGATCGATAAGAAGCAAAAACCCTGAATTTCAGACTACTTGGAGAGCTTTCAAATAACTCTCCTTGAAAGTTTCATTGTTCTGCTAACAATATTTGCCTTCAGGTTATTTCAGAGTTGTTTTGAGGCCCCCATGTTGCCACTCTTTAGAGAGTTAAAGAGAACAATTTGCAATTGGCCACCTTAAATGCAGGGCTCTCAAGTTTTGAAGACAGGCAAGAGTGACATCCCTCAGGGGGTCAAAGGGGGGGCGGGTTAAATGGGTCGCAGGAATAAGGGTGTTTCATTAATAATAAATATTAGTGTTTTGGTTGTTGTTATTAATAATTGCTCAGATTTGCAGAAGAATTTCCACATTTGAAACAGTTCGGCTCAAGCCTAGCCATTTTAAGGGGTCATTATTGAGGACAATGTCCCGTCCAGAGACAAGCTGTTTTGTGTTGAGGTTTTGTTCTAACCAACCATCAAAAATACCCTCTCGGCATTAGCATTAAAATTTAGAAGCACTAAAAACAAGGCTGCGATCTTTTTTTGTAATTTCTTTCAAAACAGTAGGGCTGCACAATTAATAACATTTTTATAATGATCACTAAAATTTAAAGAACCCCGACGCTCTAGAACAGGGTTGGGCAATTATTTTTGCTTAAGGGACACATTGAGCTTTTGAAACCAAGTGAAGGGCCGCATTTTATAGCGATGCATGAAAAATATGAAATGTTATTTCATTAAATTAACCCCGCACCCTACACAGTTATGTGCGTATTCTACAGAAAATAAATGTTTTGTTTTGTAAAACCTTGTTTGACTGTAATGTTTTTAGTTTACCAAAATATAGTCAGTGAAAAGTACCCAACTTTGAGACGCGATATCTACGGCTTGTCATTAATCCACATGGACAAACCACTTCTCATTATTTGCATTGGCAATATTTTATCAGCGGAACCCCCTCTTTGCAACCATATTGGTACCATGTTGGTATTGTGCAGGCTGATATCCTGCATCAATTCAGAGTTGTTATTTTGTCATTTCCACATCCTACTTCCTGTGTGTAATGTGTTTAGTAAAAAAGGCAAAAGGCAAAAAAACATGACCGACTTCGAGGCGCGATAGCTGTCGGCTCTGATAAACCCACATGGATGAGTCAACATTCATTATTTTCGGGCTGATCTTCGTCTTTCCAACGGTACCAAGCTTTAGTTGCTAGCATATACGGTTCGCGAGATAATCGCGATACAATCGCGCTTGACGCTCAAGAGCGTTGGGAGACTGTGGGCCAGATCAAAGTGGGCCAGACACAGTGGGCCGCATCTGGCCCGCGGGCCGTAGTTTGCCCACCCCTACTCTAGAACATCAAGCGCGATCATCTCGTACATGCTAGCAGAGGTGAACATTTTCTTGAGTAAAAGTACTTTTCTGAGTAAATCTGGGTTCACAAGTTTTGGGAAGTCCCTACTTAAGACCAAATTGATCAGGTAAAGGGAGTTCATATACAAACAAGTTGTCATTGTTTGTATCAAACAAGTTGTGAATTTGGAGATCATGACTTACTCTGTGCTCAAACTGATGCTTGGAGCTACAGTCGTTTCCAGTGGGAATCACGTGAACATTTACAGGATATGATATTTTTCATTGGTTGTTGCATTAAATCTTACCCAGATACAATAGTGCTATTTTCTGATTGGCTATTGTGTAGCCCATTTTTTTGTGATTGGCTGATAAGTGGCAGGCTCGACAATCCAGGAGAGACGCGCTTAATCCTGCCGGTTCCATATTGAGAGCGGCGCCGGAGCGGCATATTAAACATCTGGTATACAAAAAAAATTCGGCGTGAGAGATACAATGTGTGGCGGAAGTGCGTGACAAAAGAGTGAAATGAGTGACTGTCACGCTTAATGCGTGACACTTGAGAGCCCTGTAAATGATTGGATGCACCAAAATGTATGCACCTGTCTATTTTCATTTTGATGCATGTTGCACATTTTCTGTTAATCCAATGAACCTCATTTCACTACCAAAACATTTCTGTATCCTTGAGTTATTTGATAGATGAAAATGAAATTGTTGATCCAAACACCCAATTATTTACAAATGAAAATCATGGAAATTAAATTGCAAAAAATAAACATTTTTATCAAGATCCTATGTTTAGGTTCAGTAAATGAACTTCTATAACATTAATGAATGGTGTGCTGGACTAACCAGAGCTCTTCCTTTTAAAACATACTTTGTTCCTATTTTTTTAAGTATATGCCTTCTTTAGGTACGAATAAAATACAATCCCGTTTTTGTTTGTATGTATTTTCTACACTTTAGTGAGGTGTCTGTCCAGATTTGTGTATAAATACAAGACGTCACATTAGGCTATTCAATTTGTTTAGGTTTTCTGAAAAAAGGATATGAAAAAGTAAGTTTGTTTGTGAACGTGTGTTTCACAAACAAAAATACTTTTGTTTGTTCACCAAAGATACTAAATTACCGTTAATAGTGTTCGAATATAGGAATTATTGTGACACTTACCGCTACATGTTTTTTCAGATTGGAGCTGGAATTCTTGTATGTTAAGATGTCAGTTCGTTTTGGTGCACACAGCATGCATCATGATTATGAACTATTCTTTTTGACGTTTTTGAGTGAAAACATAGACTGAACTTGAGGCCACCGGTGATCTGCCTCAGATTGCTTGCACACATCTTCCTCTGCTTTGGCCACCACCTTCCAACTAAACGCGTGCTAAATACAAGCCGGTGATTGATGCGTAGCCACCTCTCGTGAAGCAGCCTCTCCAATGTTACAACTAAACGCGCGCTGAATATAAGCGGGTGACTGATGCGTAGCCACCTCTCATGAAGCAGCCTCTCCAATGTTTTGCAAGACCTGCGAACAAGTCATATTAACTTTCCATTTGACAGTATCGGTGGAATGCCACCAAATGTAGCGAAGTAAAAGTACAGTTTTTCCACTAGAAATTTACTTGAGTAAGAGTAAAAATACCCAACTGTAAATGTACTCTAAAAAGTACAAGTTACCGAAAGAATTTACTCAAGTAAATGTAACAAGGTAAATGTAATTCGTTACTACCCACCTCTGGTGACAGTACATGCGTGGGGGGTGCTGCAGATGACCAGGGAGGACCAGACCCTCAGAGTTCTCTTGAAGCACCCACAGAGGGGCAATACAGGTCCCATTCATCCTGCAAAAGGAGGGGCACAGGAATGGTCCGCTCTTTGGGAACAGGTTCCCTGACAAGGGGGGAATGCTCCCCCACCTGGAATAACTCAGCCCAATCCACAGCACATGCATTTTTCTGATCAGATCACCCCTCTCCGCTACTGCCTGGACACCAGGACTAAAATAATTTCACTAAAATAATTGGAACATTGCTGGTCATGATCTTTGTGTGTTTAATTTTTCCTTCCTAAACATGCCGTTGTTATCTGTCCTCTGGACTCCGGAAGCCTGAAAGGTGACCAAACCTCCTGCCTCAGGACAGCGAGTAGGAGCTAAACCACGCTCTAGGCTACAAGAGATGAGTATGGAAATACAATGGGCCATACAACACACACATTTATTTAGAGACATGGCCCCCTGGGGTTATCTCAGGACCAAATTAGGCTACACAAATTTGCTAATATAGAATCCACTCATCTCCCAGCCCACATAGTCAAGGGATTTTTTTTCCACACAAAGAAATGGATACTATTTTCCAGCATCCATTTCACATACAATAACATTTCAGGTTTCAATACTGGACTACCGAGACAATCCCTATTCCATTAATAATTATGGCACTACACAAAGGTGTTACAACACAACAGTTCTGATTGCTGCCACAAACATGCTGCAAACATGTTGCTGCACCCAATAGAACACATCATGACGTCATTGCTTTGCATAACATAACTATCCCTACAGGTGATTTTTCAGATCCAGATGATTTTATCTGGGCAGAACACAGGGCAGGTATGTACTGTGTTGGGTTGTGTGACTCTAAACCACCCTGGATTCACGCAAAAGATGGTCCAGGGACTACAGTTATATTTTACTCACTACATGGGCCATCAAAGTCCATTACAGTGACAAAAACCATATCCTGTCCCTGACAGGGATCATGTTAATGGAGACATTACCAAGACCCCACTACATAAATGCATATTTAGTTTTGGTCCATTTGTCATACTACCTCTCAAGCGTCCTGTCAGCTTCAAGGTTCATTGCAGCAGTGATGACAGAACAAACTCTGGCTTTAGAGACACACACACAGAGGACCTGATTTCAGATTACCAGGACAGACTAGCTGTCCGAGCTCTCACTCACAAGGTGTGGCCTAAATTCAGATGTTACTGCCCTCTTAGGGGCTGACAATTCTTTTTATAATAATGTTCAATTAACTAATATTTACGTTGGGTGGCTCATACTGACTATCCAAAGCAGGTCAGATGCGGGAAACCTTGTTTAAATTTAACCAAATTATTTTTAGTCTGACACGCACAACAAAACACAATTTTTGGATTGTAGAATGTATGCACAGGTTGTGTTTACTGCAAGAGTTATTGGATCTCCTGATACCATGCAGTCAATTATATTATTGCTTCCCTTGAACTAGAATTGGTTCCAGGCTGACAATACACACAATACCATGAAGAACTGTTGACCACTGTGATGTACAATTCCAAAAAGGGTGCTAACTCTAATTTATTTTCTATGTAACTTTTCTTTTGTCCTATCCGAACAGGTGTTCCCCAACTCCACAATTTATCCTCTAGGCCTGGTCGTTAAGGACCAGGTAGTCATATGGGATCACTTCACGGCTATTTGTTGGGGAAATGGGACTGACATGTTGGTAACTACAAAGTCTTGTTGTCATGAAACCGCTAGTATGTTATTTGCATTTGTAACACTTCCAATGAATTTAATGGTACAAAAACAAGAACTGTACATTCATTACATGGCTATGCTAAGCTATCCCTGTGTCTCAAACCTAATGGTGTGTTATTAGTGGAATGAACTCTCTCCTACGCAGGACTAAAATGTCCAGCTTACCACAATTCCTGTGTGGAAGTGACTGAGGATGTCACATTGGGACAGTTGCGCTATTCAGGTAGAGCACCCATGGACACGTGATATTGCACCCTGGTGGGGGGACACAGTCTAACCGGAAGCACCTGGTCGCCGCCAGAAGCTATGGTGAGGATGACACAGCGACTGCTTTACAGGACACCAGCTACCACCAGCAGAGGTCCTGACCAGCGTCTCCAACTAACAACACAGACTTCCATGTACTTTGGTCCCTCTTTGCATCTGTATGCAAAGAGGGGACAAGTCGAGGGAACTTTAGTGGAAGTAAAAAATGTTTACAGGACAGAAATGCAGATAATAAGAACTGGCAGCCGGCTGGCTACCCCTCACCTATTCCTTCCCAGAGTTGCTTCCTTAGAGATGCAAATACAGAGGATGAAGGGAGGTGTGAAGTATCACCCCTCTCACTGGACCACACAGCTGAATGTAAAGACCAACTGAACACCTAAATATAAGACACCAGCCAATGGACCAAATAGTATGATATTTGATGTTTTCCTGACTGTCCAATAAAGGGAGAATTTGGTATACACGTACCACTGTGTTGCACATGTCATGTTTCTCTTTAAAGAGAACTATATAGTTGGCTGACCAGAATATGTAGGAAGGTTCTACAGAGTCAAACGTACATTTCAATTTCATGTAAATGTACACAGCCAGTTCGTTTGTACTCAATGTAAATGTCTACAGCCGGTCTTTTGTACTGATTGTATTTGTGACCTAAAGTCTGTGAATAATGTGATCAATGTTAATTTGTCAATAGCGTTCCTTTGTTTCCACTTTCGATGACCAGTGAAACGTGATTCCCATTGGGGTTTAGCGGGAAGGGGGGAGCACTTTTCGGGAAGGATATAAAGTCTATGTTTAACTAAGTTTGAGTGGTCAATCGTAACCGATTCTCCTGGCATACGTTTTGTTGCCATAGTACTGTGTGTAAACTGTATAGTCTTTGCTTGGGGGGGTTTTAGGATTACGACATGTATTCATATTCTTGGTATTGTAACTTGTGATGTCATTGTCTGGTTAAGGAGTTGTATTTTATGCCTTTAATGGGAATTAAATATTATTGCTTTAAACCGAGCTTTGTATGCGACATTCCAAGTTCCGGTGGAGATATCTGGAAATCATCATTAGCCTATTCTCTGCCTGCTTTTAGTTTCTGCTATTATCACACACACACACACACACATTGCTAGCAAGCTATTCTGGTGCCTTTCGTGTAATCACTGAGACGTAACGATTTCTGAAGCAGGGCCTGCAGACGGCTCAAGCCGGGATCCTTTTGGGCAATTTGCAGTTCAGCCCATTTGCGGGCATTCCTTTCTGCCACACCTCTACTAATTCGGTTCAGCCTCCGGAGGCATTTCCGCTACATAAAGGTGAGCTGATGCACCATCGGTCCTGCCGTTCTGTAGCAGGCACATTCCGTGAGTACAGGTAGCCGTACATATTACATATTTAATGTGGCTCGGAGCGTCTAGACTAGTTAACTAGCGGCTTCCCAGTTCACACCCGCTAGACTCCGGTTGAACTTGCTCAGCTAACACATAAACACATGGGGCCCTATCTTACACCCAGCGCAATTGACTTTTTACACAAACGCAGGTATCATTCCTATCTTACACCCAACGCATATTGGACTTTTCCCTCCACAGACGTGCGTCGGTAAATTAAAGAATGAACTTGCGTTCGTAGGGCGGTTAAGTGAAAAGAAGAGGCGTGTTTCGGCGCAAACGTTCCCAGGTGCTATCTTGCAGTCCCCGAAAACAATTCCGCCACTGACCAGGAAAAACCTGGTTTAAAGTCAGTGGTGTGTTATTCATATGCTATTTTAAGGGCGCGTGCCTAACCATAATGTAGCGTGTGCACAACGCGCATACACTTTGCTCCTCTCATCTACACAAATGCAGCAGTTCTTTATTATTGCAATACATAATTACAAGGAAAAATATTACCACACGAGGAAGTCATTGTGGTGTCCGAAAATGTGAAAAATAGATATACATCTAGTGTACACATTTACTCAAATTATTCATAATGAATTATTTGCATTGATATACATCAACCTCAAGGGAACCCATTTAATCAACAAGTAAACACACGTAATTTGCGATGCTAATAGTTAAATCACCCATGTCTTTACTCAGGCTCAAGCCACGACTCATTTATGTCAACTTTGCCATGAGGAATCCCCCCTTGGATGGGTGGCTGGGAAGGGGACAACAGCTATCCGTTAAAGACATGGTTAATGATGACACAATTTATGATGCCAGCAAGTGCGTAAAATGCTGTTTAATCAAAAACACACACAAACACGCAGTGTAGCCTAATTGAACGAACATTTGGCACACTGAAAATGCGCGTCAGGTG